>JAFEMH010001636.1:0-37500 GCA_022495995.1 Adenophora triphylla var. japonica | reverse complement strand
CAACTTTTTCCCTTTTCGTCCCCAAACTTTTTTTTCCGATTTAGTCTTTATCGTATGCATTTGTTGGACCATTTAGTCATTCCGTCACATTAACTGTCATTTTCCCCGTTAAAAACATTGATGTGACATAGTGACATCACAATTTTTGCTGATTTGGTACCATTCATTAAGAAAACTGCTTATGTGGACATTTGAAAAGTGAGTGAAAAAAATAAAATTATCAGGAGCAAAAGTGCAAAACGTCTGTTAAAAAAATTCTAAACGTAGTAAAAATAAAACACTATGAATTACTCCTAAATTTTGAGTTTTTTTTACATATTCTTCATTTCATATTATATTTGAAAAAACAATTATTTTGGTTTCAAACAAGAAAGGAATCTCTCTAATTTTTTTAGAATATTAGTGTTTATCTATTTGCTTTATAAAGAATATTATATCTTATATCTTATAAATTTATAATTTTATTATTTGAATTATTTCTTTTTTGACCAAATCATTTGAATTTATTATAAATGTAATTTCTCTCATTTTTTTTTAACTCAATTCTCTCAATTAATAAAATAAAGTGAAACACCCGGTCAACACCCTAAACCATCTCACACCCACCATCGCTACCGCCTCCACTTTTACCACCCAACCTCAACGGCAACAACAACCACTACCACTACGACACTACCACTACCACAACTACCACCACCACCAGTTCCCCTTCAAAACCCAGATCTAACATTACAAAAATCTACAGAATGAGACGACTCAACGTATTTTACACAAACGCCCACACTAAAATCAAATACCATAAAATAAAATGCACACACAGAGACTCACGCACACACAGATATATCTAGTGTATTTAAAAGAAAAAGAAATGGAGAAAAGTGCAGACCGGAGAGGAGGGGACATTTCGGGGGAGAGAAAGCTCTTAAGAGAAAGGTGGATCTGCGGCGGAGATGGCAGATCTTGTAGCGGTGGATCTGGAAATGAAAATCTGAACTGGTGTTCGTTTAGTGGTACAGAGGAGGGTAGGGGTGCATGGGGTGGGAGGCAGAGGAGGAAGCGAAATGTTTAGGGCCGGAGAGAGGGAAGGGGAAGGAGAAAGAGAAAGAAGCTCTTAAGAGGAAGGGGTTGCTGTCGTTGGAGGGGGTAAGGGAACCCCTATCTTTCTGGGTAAAAGATAGAAAGTAGGTTAGGTAGGGGAGGTTTTAATTGGGATAATATTTATGTTTTATCCCCTTATATTGATGTAATGTCTTAGAAATCCGTTAGGGAAAAATATAGAAATATACCCTTGTACTTAGGTGAAGGATGTAGAAATGCCTTTATACAAGTTAATTGCCATATTAACCCACGTACTTAAGAAAAATGTGTGAAGATTAGGACACCGATAAATTTCCGTCCAAAACTTTAACAAAAATGCTCACTAAGCTGCTTATTTGGCAATTTGATGAGTACACGTGGAAGAAATTTGCCAAATGGGCTTGTTTCGCAACAAATGAAAAAAAGTTGTTATTTTACCACAAAACGTCATTTTTTAATATGAAAAAAACACAAATTAATTTTTTTTTTTTTGCCTTGTCAAGTGCCAACTAAGATGCTTAGTCATCATTTTTCTTAAGTACGGGGGTTAATATGGCATTAACTTGTATAAGGGCATAGTTGCATCCTTCACTCAAGTACATGGGCATATTTCTATATTTTTCCCATTTTAATCCCTTAAACTTCCACGTCATCAAAGTTTCACAAACAATGGTTCCTGTTAGGCCCAATAGGCGAGGAAATAGGCTAGAGGGGGGGGGGTGAATAGCCTTTTTACAATTTTAATTTAAAATACCTTAATGGTCAGTCACTAATCAGAATGTTGTAAGATAATCAGTAAGCACAGCGGAATATTAGTGACTAAGTTTGAACTCACACAAAATCAGCAAGAAGTTGTTTAGAGCTTGATTTTAAACACAAAGTATTTATATGAATCATATATGCAGAGCAACTTGTTTGGTTTAGGGAAATACTTATGATTCAAATAGGATTTAATCGTTTACGATTTGTTACGTTAAACGACTTGGCAAGATAAAAGTAAAGTAAAAACAAGGACACGGTATTTGGAGAGGTTCGCGGCGTGAATGCCGCTACGTCCTCTACCAAGATTGGTCGAGATCTTGGATTTTGAGAAAGGTTTACTATCGGTATGTCCTAGTCTATTACAAGTGCGGCCTTGTCGGTTCCTGAGGATCGAATACAAGAATCTGCTTGATGGATCTTTAAATGAAGAAGCTGACCGGGTGTTTTTGAGTGGCAAGTTAGACTTATTTCACTCAAGTGTGTGTGTGAATCTCAATCAATGCATTCTAATGATTGTCTTGTTGGAGAATGCTTCTGAGGAGGATTGAGAAGTGCACGAGTGTATATCCCTAATAATGTCTAATGATTTTATGGATTTGAAGGCTTGAGCTTCATTCAATGCTTCAAGCACACTCTTCTTCAATGCAGTCACCAACTGTCTTCAATGCAGCAAAGTCTTCTATATATACTTTGGAGAGAAAGAGAGAGAAGAACTAAAGATGCCGTTGAAGAGTAGAATCGGAATATGGTTGGTAGGTGAGGATCATTTAATGCCATATCTTTGCAATTAATGCGGGAGATTTGAATAAGACATTTCTGCTTTTGTTCGGCGGGTAATAACCCCTTTGTCCCAACCGGTTACTGCGGCGACGGACAAAGGACAAAGTAGAGCTAAAAGTAGCTCTTGTGTCGAGGCTTAGAGCGAGAATGGTGTTGGCAGAAAAATATAACTACTTTTAGCAAACAAGTACGATGAAAGAGATAGAGATGTGACCGTTGTGACTGAGATTTTATTTCAAACGAAGGGAGTCATCCAAATTTAAGTCACCTATCTGCTGAAGTATGTTGCTGAAAAGTGTTAACATTACTCTCTCCCTCAAAAACCCACGGCCCAAAACTGTTTTGTCCCCTCCCGAGCCCCGTTTTGTCTCGATTTGCATGAAAATCTCGTTTTCCGACCAAACACGAACTAAACAACCTCGAAACACCTTTCAAACACCAAAATCGTATCTCATATACGTAAACCGAGCCAAAGAGTCAACCCCTAGCCATAGGTAACACTCTCTCTCTTTAAAACTCTGTTTCGCCTCGATTTACACGTCAAACGCTTGTTTCGATCCGGTCGAAACGCTCTAAATGTAGACGTAACGCCGTCTACGTGGCTCGATACGTTTTACCCCTTAATCATCTTCTCTCCAGTAAGAGAAGTAATTTTTGATTAAAACGGCGTTCCGGCCCCCTTTTTACGTTTATGTCATTTACAGTCCGGATCGTTTGATCAGTCGATTCGTATGTTTACCTTCCGAACCGTTTGGTTCTTGATCGTCATTTACAAAATCCGGATCGTTTGATCCGTTGATACCGTCATTTAATTTATGTACCCTTTACAAATCCGAGCCGTTTGGCTCGTCGATCGCATCTTTATTGTCCGGATCGTTTGATTCCGTTGATCGGCACTTTAAATATTGTCATTTACAAGTCTGAGCCGTTTGGCTTGTGATAGTATTTACTTACAAAAGTCCGTGTCACAAAATGACTTGCCGATCGCATATCATTTAATACCTTTTTTCACGAAATTGGTAACAATGTAATGCCCGGTTCAAAACCGGAGTTCGTCATTCGAACTCCTTTTCAAAACAACGCAAAACCGATGTTTGACATTCAAACGCTCCTTTCATTAAAATCAACGTTTGTCATCCAACTTATTTCTGAATACCCATTTCGTTCCAATGACTTGCTGAGAGGAAGGTCTCGGTACCAGTTCCCAGACTTTACATCTTTCAAACTGATTCAACTCTTCTTGCATAGCTTCCACCCAGCTTGGATCAGCAAGGGCTTCTTCAGTCTTCTGAGGCTCAATATCAGACACCATAGCCGAAGAGAAAAGATTCTCATCAAAGTCCTTGTTCAGATTCCTGGTCACTCTGGGTCCAAAGATATCACCAATGACATTTTCAAGAGGATGGTCACGATGAGGTCTAACTTCTCTCGGAAGGTCTTGTCTTACTGATTCTTGTCTTAAGGATTCTAGAGGAGGTTCAGAATCAGCAGCAGATTTGGAAGATGATATATTTAAAGGAATAGGAGAGATAGTAGGGTTTGGACTTTGAGTGGATTTGGAATTTGATCGAGGAATATTTGGTATAGGAGGATGAATTACAGAGATTGGATTTGGGCTAGGATTCATAGGTACAGGATGAGAAGGATTGGCAGATTGGCTATCAGCAGAGACGTTTGGAGGATTATCAGCAGGACGATTTCTTGCTGAGGATGGAAAGATGTCTGCTGGATCTTCTGCAACAACAAAAGGATCTTGCACATTATCTGCAGATTGATTAGAATTACTAGATTCACCTGTCTCAAAACCACTAGATTGGTTAGCACTATTTGGAGTCTGGTCAGACTAACAAATCAAATTCATCAAAAGTTACATGAACAGATTCAACAATTTTCAAAAGTTTCTTATTGAAAACTCGAAAGGCCTTACTGTGCTTTGAGTAGCCGACAAAGATGCCTTCATCAGCTTTTTCATCAAATTTACCTCGGTGCTCTCTTCCGTTGTAAAGCACATAACATTTGCACCCGAAGATTTTGAAGAATCCAATATTTGGTACTCGGCCTCTCCAGAGTTCATAAGGAGTCTTATTATGGAATTTGTTGATGAGAGATCTGATACGAGTGAAGCGGGCGGTATGAATGGCCACGCCGAAATATTTCGCGGCGGCCGAGAAATCATGGTCTTACCGGCTTCAATAAGCGTCCTATTCTTTCTCTCAACTACACCATTTTGTTGAGGTGTACCAGCAGCAGAGAAATTATGGTCTATACCATGATCATCACAATATCGAGCAATACCGTTGTTTGTAAATTCAGTTCCATTGTCTGATCTCGTGCTGACGATATCGCTCTCCTTCTGAGTCTGTAGCAGTCTGAATAACTTGGTGGCAACAACATATGTGTCATCTTTGTTGCTGAAAGCTTCCACCCAAGTGTATCGGGAATAATCATCTACTACGACCAGGGTATATCTACTTCCCCCAAGGCTGGCTGTGGTTGTGGGGCCAAATAGATCCATATGTAACATTTGTAGGCACCTAGAAGTTGACATGTAGGGCTTGATCTCGAAAGAGAATTTGTGTTGTTTTCCCAACTGGCAAGCTCTGCACTTCTTTCCATGATCAGCAGACACTTTTGGAAGACCAGTTGCCAATCCGGACCGGCAAGCTTGGATATTGATTTGAAGTTTAAGTGGCCCGAGTCTCTTGTGCCATAGCCACGAGTTCTCACTGATGTTCTTAGCTACAAAACAAATATTAGTAACACCGATAATAGCACCTTAAGTCTACTTGCATAAATGTTACCTTTTCTTTTGGCAGTGAGAAGAGTTTCATTCGAGGCAATATCTTTTATGTAGCAACTTGAAGTAGTGAAGATACATTGCATTCCTCTATCACAGAATTGTGATAGGGAGAGAAGGTTATGTTTGAGTCCATTCACCAAAGAGACCTTCTGTACAGTAACTGCACCTCTAATGATGGTACCACATCCAATTATTTTACCTCTACCATTGTCACCAAAAACTACGGGAGGACTGATGCATCAGCAATATCAAGAAGGAGATCGCGCGGCCGGTCGTGTGTCTCGAACGGCCACTATCCAAAATCCATTACATCTTTCTGGCATCGGTCGAGGCCATAAAGCATACTGCAAGTTAAACATGCTTATGGTCCCCCTTATTCACCGGGTCCAAGAGGTTAGTTCCTCTTGGGCGGCCATATCGGCCGCCGCTAGAGGCATTTGCCGGCTGTGGGTCTGAAAGGCTTTTCAAGAGGCATTCATGAGCATGATGACCATAATCCAAACAATTTTCACATTTCACTTTGCTGATTGACTGAGTAGTCGGCAAGACACCACTAGATTTAGTCATTGCATCATTAGGCTTAGAAGAATCAGCAGACACGAACTTAGGGACTTTATAAGTGTTGGTTTTGCCCTTCTTGCCTTTCTGCTTGCCTTTGCCAGTCACCTTTGGGGAGGCCGATCATTGGCGGTCGAATCAAGATTGGCGATACCGGCTTTCTGATGCATTTACTTTTAATATCTTCATCCACAGAATCATTATCAGCAATCTTAATTCCCTTTTGTACGTACCTGGCTTTCTCCATTTCCTTGTAGTGAGGATACTTCATTGATACAGAATTATATTTTAGCTTAGTATTCTTATGCAATGGGTTAATCGAGTTGTTCTCAGCCTTCTTATCCTTTTTCTCAATTATAGAGACATCAGTACACTTGCTACTGCTAGTTTCAAATCCTATCCCATGTTGATCATTTTTAGGAGAAGCTTGGCTTGCATTAATTGCCATTTTAGCAACGTTAGATTTTGAAAAGATTTCAATGGTTTTCATAAGAGAATCATTTCTTTGAGCTAAATCTTTAATCTGTGCTATGTGTACTTTTGCTCTGCTTTTGAGATCCAGGTTTTCAGTTTGAAGCTGATCGAATTCACTCAGTTTTGTTTTTAAGGAATCAAGTTCAGCTTTCAGTGATTCTCTTTCAGCAGAAACTAAACTGAAATCAACAGTCAATATTTCATGAACACTACTCAACTTTTCATAATCAACAAAAAGTTCATCCATGGTCTCTATCATCTCAGCCTTAGATATCTCAGGAAGAGGGTCAGTGATGTTTCTTTTGGCTGAGTGATCTTTTGGCTCAGGAGAGAAGTTGGGTAGGGATGAAATGGGTTTGGCAAGATTTCTTGAAATACTTGGAAGTTTGGTAAAGGATAGCTTCTTTTCAGAGGATTGTGGAGGACTTGGTTCGGTTGCATGGGAGGCAATGGGTCCACACTGTCCATAAAGTGAGGTTCCAACTTGAATAACCTTGTAACCATAAGGGTTGACTGCATTGACTTTGACTTCTTGGAATGAATGTCTTCTTTGGTCTTTCTCTCCTTGATGGTGTTCTTGGAGGAGAAGCATTCCGATGAATAGGAGTAGGTAGATCTAGTGCTATTTAATCATCGGCATCCAGGGCAACAAAGCTTATATCAGCATCTTCATTGTCATCCGCAGCGCCTTCACCTTCTGAGTCAGTTTCACACCAGACTGGCATAGCTTTCTCGAGTCTTTGTCATCTGCAACATAGCTTCGAACTTTGGATGTCTTTGGTTTACCGATTTCACGACATATTCATATTTTGGTTGGGGACATTTAGATGCAAAATGTCCAGGTTTTCGGTTAAAACATACCCAGTCTCCTTTCTTTGTTCTTTCCATCGAGTCTTTGGTAGAAGGCTTATGGTTCTTTGGTGGTTCTATGGAAGGGAGTAGTAAATGGTTTGTTTTGATTTGGTTTCTTTGTCTTTTTGCATTTTCTTGAAGTTTTTGAACTTTCGGTAGTTTCTGCAAATGCAGCAAATTCCTCTTCTTCTATAAGAGGCTCAGGAGGACTTTCAAGGGATTTGCTACAGCAAGGGCTTTGGCATTGATCAGTAGGAGGATAAGGAGTAGGCATTTGAGATATCTGAGTCTGTCTTTGAGAGAGACATGCATTTGAAGTTTTTGTCGAGAATATTAAGTTTTTGTAGTTCTCTCTCATACAAAAATAGACTAGACACAATATTTTGAATAGAAGTGGTATTTAAATCTCTAGCTTCTCTAAGAACAGTAACCTTAGTATGATATATACTTCCTAAAGCACTTAGAAAGCGTATATTCAGGTCTTTCATAGTATATACTTTACCAAGAGAAGCACAAAGATTACTTACCTCGCAGAATCGATCATATGCTGTTCTGAGTGATTCGCCATCTGATTTTTTGAAGGATTCGAACTCAGCAATAGCATCATAAAGCCTGTTGTCCTTGGTGCGTGCATCTCCTTCGAAGTATTCAAGGAGCTTGTTCCAGCATTCTTGTGTCGTGTAACACAAGTCAATGAGCTTGTACTGTTTGTCGTCTAAACCACAAGAGATAATGTGGCTGGCTTTCCCATCAAGAGCATAGGTTAACTTGTCTTCGTCAGTCCATTCATCTCTTGGTTTTTCAACCAGAGTTTCCGTAACTTGAACATCTGTTTGTTGTTCATCGTCAGCGTCAGCATGCACAGTTAGGGGAGTGGAAGGTATCGGTTTGTAGGTGGTTTGAACTTTCAAGGGAGTAATCGGTCCACCTTCCACTACTTTCATTAATCGTTCATCTATGGAGTTCATGTACTTTATCATTCGGGATTTCCAAACACCAAACTCGTTGATGTTCAACATCGGTATGGTAGTGATGTTAAACGTCTGCATAATTTTTCCCGCCATGGTATCGGCAATCAAGCTGTGAGGCTTGGAAATTTCTTTCAAAAATGTCAAGCTCTGATACCAATTGTTAGGCCCAATAGGCGAGGAAATAGGCTATAGGGGGGTGAATAGCCTTTTTACAATTTTAATTTAAAATACCTTAATGGTCATAGTCACTAATCAGAATGTTGTAAGATAATCAGTAAGCACAGCGGAATATTAGTGACTAAGTTTGAACTCACACAAAATCAGCAAGAAGTTGTTTAGAGCTTGATTTTAAACACAAAGTATTTATATGAATCATATATGCAGAGCAACTTGTTTGGTTTAGGGAAATACTTATGATTCAGCAGAGCAACTTGTTTGAGAAAGGTTTACTATCAGTATGTCCTAGTCTATTACAAGTGCGGCCTTGCCGGTTACAAGGACTGAATACAAGGATCTACTGATGGATCTTTAAATGAAGAAGCTGACTGTGTGTTTTTGAGTGGCAAGTTAGACTTATCTCACTCAGGTGTGTGTGTGAATCTCAATCAATGCATTCTAATGATTGTCTTGTTGGAGAATGCTTACAAGGAGGATTGAGAAGTGCACGAGTGTATATCCCTAATAATGTCTAATGATTTTATGGATTTGAAGGCTTGAGCTTCATTCAATGCTTCAAGCACACTCTTCTTCAATGCAGTCACCAACCATCTTTAATGCAGCAAAGTCTTCTATATATACTTTGGAGAGAAAGAGAGAGAAGAACTAAAGATGCTGTTGAAGGGTAGAATCGAAATATGGTTGGTAGGTGAGGATCATTTAATGCCATATCTTTGCAATTAATGCGGGAGATTTGAATAAGACATTTCTGCTTTTGTTCGGCGGGTAATAACCCCTTTGTCCCAATCGGTTACCTGCAGCAGCAGACAAAGGACAAAGTAGAGCTAAAAGTAGCTCTTGTGTCAGAACCGGCAGAATGGTGTTGGCAGAAAAATATAACTACTTTTAGCAAACAAGTACGATGAAAGAGATAGAGATGTGACCGTTGTGACTGAGATTTTATTTCAAACGAAGGGAGTCATCCAAATTTAAGTCACCTATCTGCTGAAGTATGTTGCTGAAAAGTGTTAACTCCTGCTGATTACCAGGCAGATCCCACCAGCAGGATAGTAACCTGCAGAACATGCTGAACTAACGGGGAGGGCATCAGTAAGAGATCCAAAAATAAAATCTAATTAAATTAGGGGTCTCTAACTAGCCATGTGATTGGGATTAAGCAATTCTGAGTCCACATATATTTTGACCCAACAGTTCCATATCACAAAATAGTGATGTCACTATGCCACATCAGAGTATTTAACGGAATAATTGACGGCAATGTGACGTAAGGACTAAATGGTCCTACAAATGCATACCATAAGGACTAAATCGAAAAAAAAATACTTTGGGGACAAAAAAGAAAAAAGTTGCATATGTTAAGAACGAAAAATGTACTTTACTCTGAACCAGACATACTCCCTCTCGTCCCAAAATAAATGTCGCATTTGACTTGTCAATATTTTAAGAAAAGTGCTTTGCTTGTTTGTATATCATTTGTACCATACTAAAATTGTACAAAGATTGTTTCCTTATTTAGAAATGCAATTATTTCGGGATAGACTAAAAAGTAAAATGTGACATTTATTATGGGGCGGGGGAGTATAAAAGAGTATGTTGAGAATCTGAACGGGAGGCATGGTAGTTAGATAAATACTTAGTCCGAGAAGTAATGTGGTTTGAAATTAGTTCTTGAAATAGCACAAAAAATAGTTTGAGCTTTATCTACATATTCCATCGAAGTAAACATAAATTGTGTTTCTTGTTGTTCAAATGTACCCCTCCCTCCATCCCATTAATATGTTCTCATTTGCCATTTTTGTTCGTCCAAAAAAATAGTCTCATTTCCCAATTATCATTGAACTTCCTAACTTCCCAAAGGAAGAGAAGGAAGAGATGAGAGTCAACCAAAGGAGAAGATGGAGTAATGGAGTAATAAGTAAACATCATTAAGGTTAGTGATGGAAATGAAAATAGGTTGTTAAATTTTTTGAATAGCCAAATGGGATTATCATTATGCGACGGAGGGAGTAGTACAATAATACATGGGCATATCTACAAGTCAGCATCTGATTTAACTTTAACTCCCTTTCATGCTTTCAACCTGGAATTGTTGAACGGAGGTCTTCCTTATAGTAATTTGCTTGGAGAAAAAGTCCAACCCCGGTTTATCGTATCTTATGCAATTTGCCATTAAGTATCCACATCTGTTTATTTTTTATATCTCATGTTCATAGCCTAATTTTATCATGTATATTAAAACGTAAATACTTATTTCCAAACAATTTTTTAATATAAGAATTGTTATTTCTAGGTTCTTGCAGGAAGCTATTTTTCTGTAGCGGGAGCACTTATTGGTGTACTAAAACCCGGGAGGATGAGCATGTTTGGAACTCTACTAATTATCTGGGGCCTTGTCAAGGAAGGGTTCCTTGGAAAACCCGTAAATACAGACCCGACAAAAGCAGTATTTGTCTACCCAACAATGCTTATTGCCATTATTTGTGCTTTCTCTTCAGTCAAGTATGACGTCAAGAAGGCAATGCAAAGTGCCCCACCTCGTCCCGTTGCAAAACCTCTTAAAAGCTCTACAAAATCTAAGCTGAAATGATTGAATGAACCTCCGGATCTTCCATTTTCACACACTGGCAACTCAAAATTGTGTGTTTTAAAAGAGAGACCACGTGGACTGGTATTTATCCTTACTTCTAGGAAGCCATGTACAAACTTTGAGGTGTTGTATTGTTAAGTTTGTAACTTAAGGATTCATTGTTTTTCCATCGTTTGGTATCTTTCTTCTTGTTCCTAATATTCGTAGTTTTGAAAGATGAAAGGAAATAATGTAAAATTTTCCCTACACAAACATTTCTTTTTTATCTCCAAAGTTCTACCTTAATATTTCTAATACTAACATAGAGAGATTATTTTGTACTGACATCCTTTATCTGCGGCAGACCTTTCGGAATCTCAAATTTTGTAACATGCAGGATGAACTCATGCTCATTTTTCAAGCAAGCTATAAGGTCATCAAACATTTCAAGAAAGTCTTTCCTTTAATGGGGAGATGGCGATTCTGCAACCTTTCTAGGCAGAAGCTGAATTTCTGCCGGATTGGAGGAGATGGCCTTTTCCAGGAACCGAGGCAACGAACAACTTTGTCGACTCATTTTTGCTCCCTTGGTCATACGTTGATTATTCAAAAAGTCAAACTCCGACTTCAACCCATTATGCTCGAGAGCACCCTCGCGTTGGGGGTAAATTTGCCATATCGCATGATTTCTAAGTGGAAAATTCTCAACTTTAATACCGTTATTTTTAATGCATAATGAACTTGGGAAAGTAGTTCTTGAAGTCATTCGGCTGCTTCATCATTGAGGCCATTTCTATGCTTACTTCCTTTCTGAATTTAATATATTTCATTTCGCTAAAGAAGGAGTTATGCACCCAAAAGAAAACACATCACTACAACAGAAGCTAATATATACATTATGTAATCAAATACTCCCTCCGTCCCAAAATGTTTGTCCCATTTGACTTTTTTGTTGAACTTTGACCACAAATATATGACAATTTAATTATGTTCATGAAATTCTAAAAATTCCTATTGATTCACCATTAATAATATTATCAACAACAACTTTTAGAATTTCATGAACATGATTAATCTCTCATAAATTTGTGGTCAAAGTTCAACAAAAAAAAATCAAATAGGACAAACATTTTGGGACGGAGGGAGTATTTAGCATCCTTGTAATGTCACAGGCCATTTCTACCCCTCTATGAAGGACAAAGTAGATGCATCCATCTCTTGCATTGTGCTGTTCGACACGACAAAGAATTTGGAAGTTAAGTATCAATATTTCAATATGTTGCCCTCTTATCACGGCCTACCTTCTGAGGACCCTTTGACATTATTACGTGAGTACATGAGGATTGTGTCTCACTTTCCAGGTAAAGAGGGTGTGACAGAGGAGCAGATTAGGTTGAACTGCTTTCCCTATACTCTAAAATGGGCGGCAAAGACTTGGTTTATTATGTTAACCCCTAGGAACATTAGCACGTGGGATCAATTGCATGATGAGTTTTTACAAAAAATATTATCTCCATCCCACTTTGATTAACATGAGACAAAAGATAATGAGATTTGCACAAGAAGTAGGTGAGCCATTCCACGAATCGTGACATAGATTTAAAATAATGCTAGTTCAATTCCCACATCATAATTTCCCTTTTGTCACTGCTAATCAAACTTTTTATGATGACTTGAACCCTATTAATCAAGCCATGATTGATAATCCAACAGGTGGCACATTAGGAGCTAAAACCTCATAAGAGACTCAAGAGTTGTTTGAGATTTTGGGTGCTAATTTTCAATAAAAGAGTACTATGTGTAATGTTAGGGGGAGTGCATGAGTTAAATTCCAATGATGAATTACCTAGGCAAGTAGCTCAGTTAAGTCAGCAATTTGCTATGTTTTCTGCGAAAGGCGCTTTATCTAATGCCAATGTAATACATAATGCTTGCTCCTTATGTGGTTTTATACTCATGCTATTGATGTTTATCCTGGTAATGCACAATTTTCTTTTGTTTCTGAATAGGAAAATGCAATGAACAAATATCCTCCAAGACCGCCTTCGAACAATCCATATTCCAACACTTACAATTTAGGGTGGAGAAATCATCGCAATTTCTCTCAGGGAGGTAATCAGAATCAACAATAGAGACCTCTCCACCCTTCACCCCCACAAGGGCAATTTGAGCAGCATATTAGAGAGCCGTGGGAGGAGGTGGTATCACAGATGAGACTTGAGAAGCAACAACAAGAGGCTGCAATCAAGAATCTGGAGACCCAAATTGGGTAACTTGCAGAGGTCTTACAAGGTCACAAACTGGGCACTTTTCCAAGTCAACCTAAACAGGAAAAGTTAATCACTACAATTTGGGATGAAAGTTCTAAAATCGAGGAGATATATCTTTCTTCTCTTGTCTCTACTGAAACTAAACCTAATGAGCATGTTAGAGATGAAAAGAGTGGTTTGGGGGAAGTATATGACATATTTAAAAAAAATTGAGTTAATCCTTCCCCTCTTGGATATTGTAAAAACCACACCTTCTTGTGTGAAAATATTAAAACAAGCAAGTAACATAAAATCCATGTTAGGCACCAAAGAAAAAGTAGTTGTGTATGGAAGTGTTAACTCCATACTCCAATATGGTCTTCCTTCAAGAATGAGAGACCCCAGAGGTTTTAATATTCCAATCACATTTAGGGACTCAAAAGTTATAGGCATAATGGATTTGGGAGCTAGCATCAACTTGATGCCTTATTCTGTGTATAGGCAAGTGTGAGTTAATAATTTGAAACCTTCTACAATCTCCATTCAATTTGCTGACCAGTCGGTCAAACGACCTTTAGGAATTATAAAAGATATTTTGGTCCAAATTGACAGAGTCATAATCCCATTTGATTTTGTGGTGTTTCCTATGGAAGGCCCAGACGGTGATAAACTAGAAGCTCTCATATTGCTTGGGCGACCTTTTATGTGTAACACCAATACGGTGATTGATGTTTAAAATGGGAGATTGTCTATGAATATTATGGGTGAAACTATTAGATTCTCCATGTTTGACCATTTGAAGGTGTTGGGTTTTGGAGTTACAAACACAGCAGGAAAAATATTTATACAACAACAAAATCCTAGCCCTTAGATCCGTCTAACATGAAGAAATGAAAAACATGAAATAGAGTTACATACCTTGAATGCAATTTAGTTTGTTCAAAACAGATCTCAAAATTCAATCTTAGAATTTTAATGTCGAATCTTCTATATTCCTTGTTCCGGTGATGAATCAAAAACTTGAGATCTTCAAGCTTTAGGAGATAAAGCAACCTCCCTCTAATGGTGATCCACATGCGAACGAACCAAGAACTCTTCTTGTTGGATTGCTAGATGATCCTTCTGATTATTGAAACTCTTTTCATTAATCAATGGCAAAAAAAATAACGAAATTGATTTTGGGACTTTTGATTCTTAATCTATAATCAAAATCTAGAGTTTCATAAACCTAGAACAATGATGTGAGAGAGAGTTTTTGGCTGCACAAGGTTTATATTTATATCACATATAAATCCCTAATAATTAGGGTAAAGTCCTTGTCCAAGACCAAAACCAAAACGCCAAAGGAATTCGCGGACTGGTCAAAATTTACTCAGGGCACAACTCGTGCCACGAGTCGTTCCGAGTGTACCACGAGTGCCCCACCAAATTCCACTCGTATCACGACTCGTGACAAATTTTGCACTCGTCTTGAATTTGGGAACGACTCGTGCCCAAGGGCACGACTCGTGCCCGTTCCCAAAAGTCAAAAGGTCAACGAGTTTCCTTGGTTGCTCCAAAATGCAGTCGTACTGCCCAATGTCACGACTCGTCCTCTGGGGCACGAGTCGTGCCATTCCCCAAAATTTTCAATTTTTCAGCCAATGATCAATTCGTTCTTTGTGTGTGATCCAATAGAAATTATATTGTGTTGGTAGTGAGTCGAAACATCAACCTCACAAGACATAAGTGGTTTCTAGCAAACCATTATATCTACCCAATTAATATAACATCAAAGCTTGATTCCTCGATAGATCAAATGTCACAATCCCTTTGTCCACGATATCCAATTTGTTAATGTTAGATCATGTGTTGTCATGAATGTCATCCCAAGTGTTGCAAACCAGTGTTGCCTCTGGTGTTGCCAAAAGTGTTGCCATTTGGAATTGGCGACCGAGTTAGTTCTTGTATTTTTCACAAATATTAATGGGTAAATTAATGTTTATATAACGGTAGTTAGTCACCTTAAAATGAGCTTAAAATCGGCAAACAGAATGACCCGGGCGTTAATCACGAAGAAGAAGAAGTTAACAAATAAACATGTGTTTATTTGTTTAATTGATGACCAAGCCGGAGATATTTTATTCGGCTATTACAGGGGAGAACAAGTCGAGTACAAGGCAATCAAAGCTAAGAGGTACAAGCATGAGAAGCAAGAGAAGACTAGGTCTCCTACAATGAAGGCGAGAAGGCTATTTTGGAGGAAACAAACCCAAGGTGTTAGCTGATCATTTGAGTAGGCTCCAAGACTTTGTGGCCTATAAATAGTGCGATGGATCTTCATTGAAGATCATCCAATTCAGAAAACGCAAATCCGCACAAGAAAAGTAGAATTCTGCTCTCAAGTGTTGCCATTCGGTGTTCGTGACACTTTGTCCAACACTCGAATATTTCATATAGATTTTTATATTTTTGTGAGGTTTTTGAGTGTTTATTCTTGAGAGAATTCGTGTATGTTGTTCCTTATATCAGGGTTCGTTTATCATTAAGGAACAACCTCGACCTTGTATTGAATTCATATTATTAATAGAAAGGTCTTGCCTTTTAGGCACCCATCAAGTTATATATTTATATAACTTGATAAAAATTATATTCTTGTGTATTGCTTTAATTCTTCCGCTGCAAATTATATTTATTTCTATTGATTTGTGCTTTTTCTAGAATTGGTGAATGTGTTGTTGTTAGTGTCATCAACACTAAGAACAACACTGTGAGTTTTATCTCACCTTGTGAGTTTCGTCTCATAAGTTCTTAGCCATAGACAATTTCAATTGGTATCAGAGCATAGCACTTGATATACTAAGTGTTTAGATCCTTTTTGTCATGGCTTATGATCCTGCAAACCCTAATCAAAAGAGATTACCGGTTTTAGACGGATCTAATTATGCTTATTGGAAGATTCGCCTACGCTCGCATATCAAATCAATTGATCTTCGGGCTTGGCGATCTATTTTAAATGGTTATTCTGTTCCAATGCTTCCTCCGGATGACGATGGTGACGTACAAGTCAAACACGAATTCGAGTGGACAATTGAAGAGAATAATCTTGCTAGTTTCAATGAAAAGGCACTGAATGCCATCTATGAATGGGTTGACATGCATATGTTCAAACTCATTCAAAATAGTCCCTCTGCAAAAGATGCTTGGGATACTTTACAAAGATTTTGTGAAGGAGATGGCGGTGTCAGAAACAAAGCTTAGAGGTCTCACTAGTAGATTTGAAAGATTAAGAATGGGTGAAAACGAAGACATCTCGTCTTATTTTGAAAAGTTGATTGATATTTCAAATGCTTGTCAAGTATTAGGGGAGCCTTTTACAAATAAACAACTTGTTTCAAAAGCTATTCGTACTCTTCCCGAACGTTTTAATATTAAAGTTTTAGCTATTGAAGAGGCCCATAATCTTTCAACAATGGACATCAACTCCTTAATGAGTATTTTGAAAAACTTTGAGTTGAATCTCAATGAACAAACGGAGGCTTCTAAAGGCAAAAATATTGCCTTAAAAGTCGAATCTTCGGACACATGTGTGGACGATGAAGATGAAGTCTTCGAGGAGTTAGATGAAAATACTAGTGTAGCTTTACTTGCAAAGAGATATAATTCTATGGTTAGAAAATTTAAGAAAGTGCGGGTAAAGGCTAAGGACCAAACGGCCAAAACCTCTAGTTTTGTGCCAAGGAGAATCCTCCTCCAAATCAAAAGGATATCCCACCAAGGCGTGCATCCTCGGAAAAGATCCGGTCCGATCCTAAGTACATTGAATCTATTCAATGTCATGCTTGTTCCGGTTGGGGTCACTATGCCAATGAATGTGCTAACACCTTGAGAAAGGCGGGCAAAAACTTGTGGGTATCTCTTAGTGATGGAGAGAGGAGGAAGGAACGGAGAAAGAAGAAAAGTCGGAGCAAGTAGTCATGATGGCCACGGTAGAGGAGCTACCTTCGACTGAGAGTGTTACTTCAAGTGTTGTTCCAGATTTGACAACACTTGACACAACATTGGTGACTTCTTCAGAAAGTGTTGCCCCAAGTGTCGTCCAAGAAGTGGCAACACTTGGCACAACACTCAGCAGGTATGATTCTTTAAATGATCTTAATTTGCATGGTTCAAATGATTTAAATTCAGAAGAGATTATAGAGGATGATCTTGATAAAGATGAACTTATTTGTGAATTAAAAAACCTCTATAAATCTCTCCTCGTGGAATGGAAAAAGGAGAATAAGATGGTGGTTTTCTTGAAAAAGGAAAATCGGGATCTTAAGAACTCCTTGACTCGGCTAGAAGCTCAACTCGTAGGAGAGACTTGGATCTTGATAAAATCAAGGCCAAACTCAACCTAGCCGAATCCACCTTCAAAAAACTCAACACGAGTTCATCCAAATTGGATGAAATACTCAAATTGAGTAAGCCTCTGAAAGCTGGTCTTGGGTTCCAAGAATCACTTGAAAGTATTACCTCTTTCTTGTTTGATGTTGAAACTAAAAATTGTTTTGTAAAAGAGCGTGTCAAGGAAAAGGGTAGCACTTCTAGTGATTCCTCGATCAATCCAATGAGTGTGAATCTGTCACAAAGCTGGACATTTAAAACCGGATTGCATTTTCCTACAAAAGAAAATGTCCAGTCTTCAAGTGTCGTCTCAAGTGTCGCCAGTTTCACGGCACAACACTTATGGCAACACAGGTGAACAGAAATCCAGATTTTCAAAAAAGGGTTGGTTACCCAAGGAAAAACTGAAATGCTATGTTGTTTATACAGCTTTAAGGACTAACATTGCAGGAACTTGGTACTTTGATAGTGGTTGTTCACGTCATATGACGGGTACAAAATCATTCCTAACAGAGTACCAACCTATTCAAGGAGGCTCAGTGACTTATGGTGGTGGAGGCAAGAGTGAAATAGTTGGTAAAGGAACACTGGATATTGTTGGTTTTCCTCCTTTGAAAAATGTCTTGCACGTAGATGGTTTACTTGCTAATTTAATTAGCATTAGCCAACTATGTGATGACAATTTGGAGGTAAAATTCAATAAAAATACCTGTGAAGTGTTTGATAACACTAACTTTTGTGTCATGACTGGAATAAGATCAAGTGATAATTGCTATCTGGTTGGTAATAAATCAGTGTGCAATTTGACAAAACTTGATGATATTAGGTTATGGCATCAAAAGTTAGGTCATTCTCATTATAGGAATCTTGAGAAGATTATCAAACATAATGCCGTCAAAGGTGTTCCTAAACTAGACCTCAAAAACACCGTGATGTGTGGTGATCAAAAGGGTAAGCAAACTCGTGTTGCTCACGGTGTTGAACAACACAATGAGCAACACTCAGAACAACACATTGTTTTCACTTCTACATATGGACTTGATGGGTCCTATTGAGGTAGAAAGCTTGGGAGGTAAGAAGTATGTTTATGTTATAGTTGATGATTTTTCTAGGTTTACATGGGTGTATTTCTTAAGAGAAAAATCGAAACTTTTGATAAATTTACTCACTTAGCCTCTAAAATCAAAAACATGTTTTGTTCTCCTATTTTCGAATAAGATCAGGATCATGGTAGAGAATTTGAAAACATCTCCTTTTCTACTTTTTGTAGTAAAAAGGGGATACACCATGAGTTTTCGCACTCCAAAACACCACAACAAAATGGTGTTGCTTTGAAAGGAAAAATAGGACTTTAATGGAAATGGCTCGTGTTATGCTAATTGCTAGAAATATTTCTAAAGGTTTTTGGGCCGAAGCATTAAACACGACTTGTCACACTACAAATAGAGTTTTCTTAAGACCGGTACAACTATGACACCCTATGAGATTTTAAATGGAAAGAAACCTACGGTTCACTATTTTCATGTGTTTGGGTGTTTGTGTTACATTTTAAATGACCGGGAATACTTAGGAAAACTTGATTCTAAGAGTGACAAAGCCATCTTTCTTGGCTACTCTCAAAACAGTCATGCTTATCGTGTCTATAATTTGAGGTTAAAAGTAATTCAAGAATCGGTAAATATTGAATTTAACGATTACTTGAGTGCCACAGAGAACCAAATTGATGATATACCTCGACTTTACTAGAAGAAGTCGAACAAAGGGTCTGGAACAGTAACCGATTCACCATTGCAGCCACAGATTCAAGTGTTGCTCCAAGTGTCGCCCGAAATGGCAACACCCGAGGCAACACAGAGAACAGTAACAGTGGCTGGAAATTCCGAGAGCAAGTGACTCGGAAGGAGAAGATGGATTGGTGTACCATCAAGGCAGGAGAGATCCCCACTCGAATTAGAAATTATCATCCCATTACTCAAGTAATTGGTGATGTTAATGAAGGGGTTAGAACAAGGAACAAGGAGCCGCTTGATTACAGAGATATGGTTAGATATGTGTGTATGTCCTCCACATACTCTCGTGTAAAACACTCTGTTTCGTTTCCTCTCGTTGAACCAAAAAATGTGATTGAGGCCTTAAATGATAAATTCTGGATTCAAGCTATGCAAGAAGAGCTTGAACAATTTACCCGTAACAAGGTTTGGTGTTTAGTTCCACGTCCTTTAAATACTAACATTATTGGAACTAAATGGATTTACAAAAACAAATCTGATGAATTGGGTAATATTGTTCGTAATAAAGCTCGTCTTGTGGCTCAAGGCTATACACAAGTGGAAGGAATCGACTTTGACGAGACCTTTGCACCTGTGGCTAGAATTGAGTCAATAAGACTTCTTCTTGCTATAGCCTGTTATCTCAAAATCACATTGCACCAAATGGATGTCAAAGCGGCTTTCTTGAATGGGTACTTAGATAAAGAGATCTATGTTGAGCAACCCAAAGGGTTTGAAGACCCATTCCACCTGCACCATGTATACAGACTTGATAAGGCCTTATATGGCTTAAAACAAGCTCCTCGTGCATGGTATGGACGTCTAACAAGCTTCCTTCTTGAATATGGATTTGTTAGAGGAGAAGCCGATAGGACGTTATTTATTCTTAGGGAAAATAAAGAGCTTGTCATTGCTTAAATCTATGTTGATGACATAGTTTATGGTTCCACATCTAAAACATGTTTACAAAATTTTGTGGAAGCTATGACATCTACATTTGAGATGAGCATGATAGGAGAACTTAATTATTTCCTAGGATTGCAGGTGAAACAATCGAATGATGGAATCTTCATCACTCAGAGCAAGTATGCTAAGAGTCTGGTGAAAAGATTTGGATTGGAGAGTGCCAAGAGCTCTAAAATACCTATGGGATCATCTCTTAAGGTAACCAAAGATCGAGGCAGGGAGGATGTTGACCCAACTCGTATAGATCCATGATAGGTAGTCTTCTTTATCTTACCGCGCCGTCCCGATATAATGTTCGCCGTAGGTGTTTGTGCTAGATATCAATCTGCTCCTAAAATTTCTCACCTAAATGCTGTCAAGAAAATCATCAAGTATGTGTCCTGGGACAAGTGAATTGGGAATCTGGGTTCACCAAAGACACTAATACCAACTTAGTTGGTTTTAGTGACTACGATCAAGGTGGGATATAGATGACAGAAAGAGTACTAGTGGGGGTTGTTTTTCTTGGGTAATAATCTAGTGTCATGGTACGCCGCAAGCAAAACCGTGTTTCTCTCTCGACCGCCGAATCCGAATATGTGGCGAGGGAGTTGTTGTTCACAACTAATATGGTTAAAACACATGCTTGATGACTATGGTCTTGATAGTAATATCTTGACCATGTATTGTGACAACTGAGTGCTATAAATATCTCCAAAACCCCGTACAACACTCACGCACTAAGCACATTGATATCCGCCATCATTTTTTAAGAGATTTAGTAGAAAAGGAATTGATCCAAATAGAGCATATTGATACAAAACATCAACTTGCTGATATTTTGACCAAAGCCTTGGACCATGAGAGATTTTCAAGTTTGAAAAAATCTCTTGGTCTATGTTTTCTATAAATGTTAGTGTTGCCGTCGTGTTACCAACACTGTCAGCAACACTTTGTGTGAGTTGTATATTATCTTTAAAAAAAAAAAAAATTATAGCTAGTTTAATCCCAAATGGGGGGCATTTACTGACCTTTTTGTTCTAGTATGTGTACATTCTTAAGGTTAACATTTTTTTTATAAAATACCCCTTTGTGCTAAAAAGTGACAAAGTCACTCATATTGTTGTTGATATTTTAAAAAAAAAAAAGGGCAAAGCTTGTGAAAATTCCCAAAGGGAATATAATGTAGTGTTTTATACTAAGTATTAGGGACATGGAGCTCGCTACTACAGTGTACCCTACTTGAAAGGTATAAAACTTACTAATTGTAGCTTTACACTTTAATAAAAACTCGGGGCACGGAGCTCGCTACTACGATGCTTCCTTGTAAATAAAGAAAGTGTAAAGTGTGCTTATAAATTGCCTAAGGAATGATAAGTTATATATGTTGAAAAATATCAAGGGGATTTTATTTAAAAATGTTGCCTTGTGTGTCACGCAACATTGCTAGTAACACATTAGTAGATGCTACATTAATTTTTTATTTTCTTATTTTTGTTTTTGTTAATTAAATTTTAAATTTCCAAAAGTCTATTTGCTTATATTTAGAGTTTGTGAAATTTAAAAGGTTTTTAGCAAAAATTTTTATTTTTGTCAATCTAAGTGTAATTTTGTGATATCTATTTTTTAAAATTCATCCCTTTGAATTTTGAAAAACACAATTTTATGGATATTACTAAAATTATATTTAGTTATTATTAAAAATTATAAAAATTATAAAAATTAAAGAAAAAAGAAAAAAGGAATTTTTTTAAAAATGGCGGATAACACTTGAGTTTGTTGGGATTTTTGAGAGATAAGTGGAGATTTAATTAATTTGACATTGTCAAATCAATTAAATCCTACCACTATTCACTCATTAAAACCTCTCTAAACCCTCACTCTCTCTCTTCTCGTTGCTCTCTCTCTCTCTAGGCGTTAAACCGAAACCCTTGTCCAGTTCTTCGTCTTCTTCGTCGTTCTTCAATCCTCCATGGCAAGCACCAAAAATTCACCCCAAATTTCATCACCCATGGAAATTTCGCCTCTAGCTCCCTCTAGTGTTGCCTCAAATGTCGCCGTTCCAATGGAGATATCCCCTGCGGCACTTTCGGCCACACCCTCAACCTCACCCTCATTAGACATTGTTGTCTATGATCCTTCCAAAATTCCCATTCCTATTAATCTTCCAGAAGCTACCTCCTCCATAGAGCTCACCTTCGCCCCTCAAAAGAAGACCAAGAAGAGAAAGGCGGTTGATGCCTCTTCGTCTTTTAGGGTGGAGTGCGTAGACAATCCGAGAGGATCAAAACCTTGTTCAGTGTCCAAGATTCCTTCCAACACGGCCGATGATCCAAGAAATGTGGAGGATAGCTCGAGTTCTTCTCTCAACATTTCGTCCGAGGAAGGTTCGGACCCGGCTTTTAAAGAGACAAAGGAGCCCTCATCATCTTCGATGAGGATGAAGAAGCTTGGTTGGAAGATGAGGAAACTCTTGCGAAGCCCACCCAAAATGAAGAAGAAACAGAAAATTTCATCAAGTGTCGCCCCAAGTGTTGCCGATGAAATGGCAACACCCGAAGCAACACCTCCGCCGCCAAGACCAAAGCACAATCGAGTTCTCCTTCGTATTCTCCTATTTCCTGGCCCGAGGTACACTCTCCTAATCCCTCTCAGGATACAAAGTCGATTATGAGTCCTTTGGATTTTATGAACGTCCTTTTCTTTCGGATGAATTTTATGGTGAAACAAATTTAGATAAGTTTGTTGAAGATTCTCGAGAAGAAAATTCTGAATGAAAAGAATATGTATGTGACTCAATTCAAAGAGTTAGGTGTGTATCGCTTTTGGAGGATAGGATGTTTTTGCCTACGGTGACTAAAGTGTCATCGTACATTGAAAGTGTGGTTAGGAATTTCTATGCTCATCTTAGGGATAATATTGATGATAGGAATACCCCTCATTATGGAAAGATTTTTGTTAGGGGCAATATCTATGATTTTAATCCCTTGATCATCAACAAGGCATTCGGCCTCCCTAATGTCGAAGATGAGAGTTTGGAATATGATCCTAATGCCTTAGCCACCTTTTTAACTCGGAGGGAGAATCACCATTCGTCCGATCACTTTAGGTCTACCCATCTCACTTCTTTGTTTAGCGTGCTCCACAAGATTTGTATAACAAATTGGCTTCCTACGGCAAACGAGAACACGGTCACTTTTGAGCAAGCTAATTTGTTGTACAAACTAGGCAAGAAACAAAGAGTTAACTTTGGGAGACTTGTATTTGCTCACCTTGCTTTGCATGGGCTAAGAAGAAAAAGACCTCCTCCTTCATTTTTCCTTCCCTTATTTTCCAAGTCCTAATGTACCAAAACCTTAAGCCTTGGAATGGTGATAATATCTCCGAAAAGCCTGTTTATTACAGAATTACCAAACACTTTATCGAAGGTGATAGGCACAGGGATTTACCTTGGGTTTTGGTTACAAATGCTCCTCCCATCGCCCTTGCTACCGGTGTCGCCCCAAGTGTCGCTCCCGAAACCGGCAACACTTCCGGCAACACCGCTCCCGTAATGGTTGATGCACGCTATGGTACTTAATTTTTCAATAGTCAGTCAAGCACATTGACTCGCAATTCGGGGTGGTTGGACATGCGCACCGACATGATGAAAATGGTGGATTTAATTTCTTCCAAAATAGGGGAGATAAGCCACCAAGGCGTGATGATGATGATGGAGTGGAAATGGTCTTTGGGCCAAGTGGGACAGCAGAGGGAGGTGAAGGAGCTGGAAATGCAGTTTAAAGATGGTTGGTTTGAATGGTGGTTGTTTTTGGTGGTTGGAAACAAAAACAATTTTATTTGTTTTATTTTGGTTTGTAATGCTTAAACAAATTTTATTTGTTTATTTTTTTCTTTGTTTCACTTTGGAATTTTCTTCAAACTTGGATGGATGTTTTTGTTGAATGATGGAATGGTTGGTTTAAGATTTTAATAATTATTTTGGTTAGTTATTAATTTCGTATTAAGGGGGAGATTTTTGTAAAGATTTTGATACTTCATTTGCTTAATGGTTGATGTTTTGGATTGAAAAATATTTCAAAACATTGCCTGAAGGTTTATGTTGCCTCTATCAAAATCTCGTGGCATTTTTTTGTGGTTTTAGTTAAGTTTGACTAACTGTTTTTGAAAAGATCATCACATTGGTATTTTGTGAAGAAATCAAGTAACTATGGGGGAGATTGTTAATGTTAGATCATGTGTTGTCATGAATGTCATCCCAAGTGTTGCAAACCGGTGTTGCCTCCGGTGTTGCCAAAAGTGTTGCCATTTGGAATTGGCGACACCGAGTTAGTTCTTGTATTTTTCACAAATATTAATGGGTAAATTAATGTTTATATAACAGTAGTTAGTCACCTTAAAATGAGCTTAAAATCAGCAATGTAAAAAGCCTGTGCGTTAATCACGAAGAGAAGAAGAAGTTAACAAATAAACATGTGTTTATTTGTTTAATTGATGACCAAGCCAGGAGATATTTTATTCAGCTATTCGGGGGAGAACAAGTCGAGTACAAGGCAATCAAAGCTAAGAGGTACAAGCATGAGAAGCAAGAGAAGACTAGGTCTCCTACAATGAAGGCGAGAAGGCTATTTTGGAGGAAACAAACCCAAGGCCGTTAGTCGATCATTTGAGTAGGCTCCAAGACTTTGTGGCCTATAAATAGTGCGGTGGATCTTCATTGAAGATCATCCAATTCGAAAACGCAAATCCGCACAAGAAAAGTAGAATTCTCGCTCTCAAGTGTTGCCATTCGGTGGGCAACACTTTGTCCAACACTCGAATATTTCATATAGATTTTTATATTTTTGTGAGGTTTTTGAGTGTTTATTTACTGAGAGAATTCGTGTATGTTGTTCCTTATATCAGGGTTCGTTTATCATTAAGGAACAACCTCGACCTTGTATTGAATTCATATTATTAATAGAAAGGTCTTGCCTTTTAGGCACCCATCAAGTTATATATTTATATAACTTGATAAAAATTATATTCTTGTGTATTGCTTTAATTCTTCCGCTGCAAATTATATTTATTTCTATTGATTTGTGCTTTTTCTAGAATTGGTGAATGTGTTGTTGTTAGTGTCATCAACACTAAGAACAACACCTGTGAGTTTTATCTCACCTTGTGAGTTTCGTCTCATAAGTTCTTAGCCATAGACAATTTCACAATTGAACATGAGTCATGGTCCATGTCAACTCACATGTTCAATGCCTTCTCGATTTCGAATATGTTGATAATCCAAATGCATTTGATCTCTATCAAATCACTTGAGTGTGGCCACACATTTCATTAATATCATTCATCGAGGGGCCCAAGCAAACATCTCTCTCAACAAGAGGGACAAATCCCATCTTGACTTATCATTCTTCCCTACAAAATTCCGATCGCGCTAACATAACCCTTATTGCTATTCGATTAAAGATAGTGTTAGACTATATCAAACACGATCTTCATCATGTGGAAGACGATGATAATCTCAGGTACAAAGGATTCAATGACACTACTATCATGAGATTTAATCATGACACATATGACTATAGACCATGTCATAAATCTCATCGGTAGGTCATGTCCAATACTTGTTCTCTAGCAAGTATCCATAAGTGTAATGTGCATCACATGCATATAATCATCTCCATGATTATCCACTACCAACTTATACTAGTTATTCATAATAACTAGGGACGTAGTTCAATATAATAAACATGTAAACATATAATGAACCAAATAATACTTTCTCTATAATAAATGATAAAGACGATTACATAGCGGTTTAGGTTATAAGTCAAACATAACTAAACGCCTAGGGCACTATACCAACAATCTCCCACTTGCACTAGGCTCCATCTATGTATCGTATACCCATGGACCTCACATGACCATCATGCTTTGCTTGTGCGAGGGGCTTTATAAGCGGATCCCCAATGTTATCATCGGTTGATACTTTGCAAATCTTAACGTCTCCCCGATCAATGAACTCTCGAATGAGATGGAAACGTCTAAGTATATGTTTGGATCGCTGATGTAACCTTGGTTCCTTTGCTTGCGTAATGGCACCATTGTTGTCACAATAAAGTTTCACCGGATTAGTGATGCTTGGAACAACTTCCAAGTCACTAATGAACTTCTTGATCCAAACTGCCTCCTTAGGTGCATCAGATGACGCTATATATTCGTCCTCAGTTGTAGAATCGGCTATGGTACTCTGCTTGGAACACTTCCAACAAATTGCACCTCCGTTAAGCATAAACACAAATCCCGACTGCGATCAGAAATCATCCTTATCGGTTTGGAAGCTAGCATTTGTGTAACCTCTTACAACAAGATCTTCTTCCATCCCTCCAAATACCAAGAACGCATCTTTAGTCCTTCTTAAGTACTTAAGGATCGTCTTGACTGCCATCCAATGGTTCTCACTAGGATCAGATTGGTATCTACTCGTCATGCTCAAAGCATACGAGACGTCGGGTCTAGTACAAATCATAGTGTATGTTATGGGTAAAAATTCAGGATTGCAACATCTTGGAAAGCATTCAGCATGTCATCATCTTCGAACCAGCAGTCAAGGTAAAATTTCTTAGATAATTAAATCGTTATTTAATTATTTTTATTATCTCTCATACAGGAAAAATCGGACGTGGGAAATATCTCTCAAGGACTCACTTTAATGGTTAGAAGACCAAGTCAAGAATCAAGAGGATCATACCGAGATTTTAGGATAGTTTGTTAGGTCCTTAGTTATCTTGTTATTTATTTATTTATTTAAAGTGTTGATGGCTGGAACACAACACACACAGTTCACACATATTCACTATTGTACTCCGCCATAGCTCAAGCATTTGTATCTCACTAAAACATCAATACTACCGTTTGGGACGAAGGTGACCATAAATACCTTCCGAGGTTTTGTGCCGGCGAGATAGTTGTCTCAAGGGCTTTCCTCGTTACATGACCGTGTCATCTGATTTTCATTGTTACACCGATTTTACTCCATTGTGCCCTTCTAATCTCATATTTTGATCTTTGATTTGATCCATTGTTTTTTCACCAAAACAATTTGGCGCCTTGAGGGGCCATTGGTTTTTTAATCGGTTTAAAATCCTTACATTTCTACCATGTCTACCCAACCTATGACTTTCGCCGCCAGCAAAACCATTGCTATCCCTAGCAGCGTGAATCCCCAAAAACCCGGAAGAGGAGCGGCAAAGAACCTTAGGAGGCCAAGATTCATTGCCTCCTCCTCCGCCTTTGAATTCTCGGCAAGAAGCCAGATGTCTCCATCTCCTGATCCCGAGATCAAGAGTATGCTCATTCAGATGAAGAATCAGCTGGATCGCCAACAGAATAGCACCTCCTTGATAGCCGAAAGCTTGATAAAGGTGCAAAGGGAATAAGAGTTGCTCTCCAAAAGAATGGATGCTGTCTCCCCTATCCGTCCTAGAGTCCTCGACTTCAACATTGGGGACAGCTCTCATACCTTCAATGAATTCCTTCCAATGGCTTCATCTGTAAGGATGTCGTCATCACCAACCCTGACGTCTTCTCCTTTGCTGACGACTTCTGTGGCGATGTCGACACCCTTAGCAACGAGTGCCTACAGGATGACTTTTCCAGAAGGACCCGTCTTCACTAATAGCACCATCATGACGTCCTCTGCAGATAATGCTAATCCTTTTGTTAATCTCAATACTAGTTTTGCTTTGGATAATACTGCTCGTACTACTAACCCTTTTGCAGGTACCTACATTGCGAATCAGCTTCAGGAGTTGAGGGACATGATCATGAATGTGCCAGGCGTCACCCCGCCTATCCAGCAGGTCTCCCCAACATGTTACAAACAGTCTCACTTTACTCCAGCAATTGCGCATGTCAACATCCCTAAAGGATTCAGCGTGCCAGCCATGAAGTTGTATGATGGAAGCTCGGATCCTGAGGAGCATGTCACCCATTACCAAGAAAAGATGGAGATCGTTCACATCCTGCTCCAGTTTCGTGAGGCTTGTTTGTGTCGAGGGTTCGGTTTGACGTTGGTAGGACCAGCAGTGAAATGGCTGATTTGTCAACCTCCTGGTTCTATTGGGTCATTCGCTCATCTGGCCAACCTGTTCAACAATCAATTTTCTTGCAGCCGACAGTTCGAGAAGCTCACCAGTGATCTTTACCGTATCACCCGGCCCTCGCCGAAGCCTTGAAGGACTATGTTAATTGATTTAATAAAGAAGTCCTGGAGATCCCTAACCTAGACATGGTGACCGCTGCAGAAGCCTTCAAAATGGGCTTGAAGAAAGATTCCCCTTACTATGAAGATTTGGTGATGAACCCATGCAAGAAGACGGAAGATATCCGAAACCGAGCTTTAAGGTTCATCAGGCTAGAAGAGGACAAGGTGCAGCAGTCCAAGCATCCTGACAAGGCTTCATCATATGACCATCCTGACAGAAAAATAGAGTCGTCTCACCAAAGGCAGAGCAGATCCAGACCTTACCACAGAAATGACCATAACAAAGTCAATTGTGTGGAAGATGATGGAGACAATGATGATTTTGAATCCCCTAAAATTTCTGATTATTGTTTCTCTGTTGATATTTTAGGTATCCTGTGTGCAATGAGCAATCTTGGAGATAAGGCAAGGTGGCCTCGAAAGGGTGACAAGTCGTCCGGTTGGAAGGATAAATCCAAGTGGTGTGCCTACCACGAGGATTTTGGACATCTTACCGAAGATTGCATCACCTTGAGGAAGGAGATTAGTTACCTGTTATCTAAGGGACATCTTAAAGAACTCCTTGGAAACCGCAAGACCAAGATGGAGAACAAAGAGCCCGTTGCAACCAGACCGCCATCTCCTCCACCGGTAACAAAGGTAGTTAATGTTATTAGTGCTGGTTCTGATATTTGTGGTACTTCTTATTCTGCAGCTAAAAGATTTGCCAAGCAAGCTAAGGATGAGAATCCCGAGAGACTCTCAAAGATGTCGCAGCTCACATCCCAAGATGTCATCTCCTTCGAAGAAAGCGACAGGGAAAATGTTATGGATCCTCACCATGATGCCTTGGTCATTACACTCCAGATAGCCAATTGCAAAGTCAGACGTATCCTAGTAGATGGAGGCAGTTCCGTAAATCTCATTATGCTAGATGCCTTGAAAGAAATGAAGATCCCTGAAGAGAGCATCGTAAAGAGAACCTCGGTGCTCGTAGGTTTCAGTGGAGAAACCAAAAGCACAGTGGGAGAGATCACACTTCCAGTTTATGTTGAAGGTATCAACTCCATGGAGAGATTCTGCGTGATTGTAGTGCTACATGTTACAATGTAATCTTGGGAAGACCCTGGATCCATGGAATGAAAGCAGTGTCGTCCACCTATCATCAATGTGTGAAGATGCCGACACCCTGGGGAGTTGTTAAGGTTTACAGTGATTAGCAGTCAGCTAAAGAATGCTACATGACATCCATGAAGGCGTCGACATCTCCCAAGATGTCATAGCAATTACAGAGAATGGCCCGTGAGGTTCTGGAGGCAAAGGACCATGACGTGAAAGAAATATTCTTAGACCCCTCAAACCCAGATCTCAAGGTGCTAATTGGTCAAGATGTTCCAGCAGAAATCGAAGAAGATCTTGTCAACCTCTTGAAGAGCAGGATTAAAAGCTTCGCATGGAAGCATGAAGACATGACAAGCATCAGCAAAGACGTCATCACCCACATACTCAACATTGATACTTTGGTCGATGCTACTTCTAGGCATGAAGTGTTGAATTTCTTGGATGCATCCTCAGGATTTCAGCAGATCCAGATGGAGCCATCCGACCAAGTGGACACCACCTTCATTACTCCCACAGGTATTTATTGTTATATTGCAATGCCTTTTGGACTAAGAAATGCAGGTGCCACATACCAGAGGCTGGTCAATATGATGTTCAAAGAGCAGATTGGGGACACCATGGAAGTGTACATCGACGATATGGTGATAAAGTCAAAAAAAGCTGAAGATCATGTACGAGATCTTACTCAAGCCTTTGACATCCTGGACAAATTCAACATGAAGTTAAACCCAGCGAAATGCAATTTTGGCATGAAATCCGGTAAATTCTTGGGCTACATGGTGACGCAAAGAGGGATAGAGGCAAGCCCTGAGCAAATAAAAGCCATCATCAACTCGGCGTCGCCTAAGTCCGTCAAAGATGTTCAACGATTGACAGGGAAAGTAGCAGCATTGAATCGATTCATCTCAAAATCCTCAGACAGATGCAAGCCATTCTACGACATCCTAAAGAAAAATTCTAGATTTGAGTGGACTAAAAAGCATGAACAAGCCTTTCAAGATTTAAAGCTGTACCTGTCAACACCTCCCCTACTCTCGAAGCCTCAAGCAGGTGAGCCATTAAGCATTTACTTAGCTGTCTCTGAAATTGCAGTCAGTGCCGTCCTGGTCCGTGATCAAGATGGCGTACAACAACCGATATATTATGTAAGTAAAGCACTGCTCGACGCGGAAACCAGATATTCACACCTTGAAAAATTAATCTTAGCTTTAATTACTACTTCAATCAAGTTAAGATATTATTTTGAAACTCATATCATTGTCATTCGTACTTATTATCCGATAAAAAGTGTAATGAGAAAACCAGAAATGTCAGGAAGGATAGCCAAGTGGTCCGTTCAACTAAGCACTTATGACATCAAGTATGAGCCTAGAACAGCAATAAAATCCCAAGCTCTTGTAGACTTTGTGGCAGACTTTAGTCCAAGCATGCAACTGGAGGTAGAACTAGAAGTCCAACAGCTCCAAGATGGGGACATCCTGTGCAAGTGGACTCTATTCACAGATGGTTCCTCTAATATGAGGGGCACAGGGCTTGGTGTTGTTCTAAAGTTGCCACAAGGGGACATCATACCCCAGACCATTAGTTGTGATTTTAAAGCTACAAATAATGAAGCAGAATACGAAGCCTTAATCGTGGGCCTAACCGTGGCTCTAGATATGAACATTAAAGTAATACAAGTATATAGTGATTCATTGTTACTTGTCAATCATTTTAATGGTTCCTATGCAGCAAAAAATGCCAAGATGAAAGCTTAATTGGGCATTGTGAAAATCCTGGCAAGCAAATTTTAAATCTTTTCCTTTAAACAAATACCCCGAGAGGAGAACTCTCAAACAGATGCATTGGCCAATATTGGATCAGATTTCAAAAGCTTATCTCAAATCAATATACCAATTATACATGTCGACATCCCTGCCGTGGAAAGGTTAGAACTTTTTTGTACAGATGACGACATCTCAGATAATCAGATAGAGACATCTTGGACGGCGCCAATAATTAAATATATTCAAGATGGCACCATCCCTGATGATGAAAAGAATGCCAGAGCATTCAGGGTAAGGATTTCAAGATTCATGTTAATAGATAATGTGATGTTTATGAAATCTTTTGCAGGACCATATTTAAGATGTCTCAAGCCGAGAAAGCAATGGAAGTTCTAAAAGAATTGCATGAAGGATCGTGCGGTAACCATTCTGGGGGCGTGCTTCACATACGAAAGCTCTAAGAATGGATTACTATCGGCCAACAATGCGTCAAGATGCCGCCATCTTTGCCAAGAAATGTGATTCTCGCTGAGGCATAGTGACATCTTGCACCAACCCGCAGAATTGCTTCATCCAAGCCTCTCCCCTTGGCCATTTATGAGGTGGGGAATGGATATAGTAGGAAAATTGCCTAAAGCTCCTGGAGGAAAAGTTTTTTTTTTCTAGAAATGACTGATTATTTCTTGAAGTGGGTTGAAGCTGAATCCTACGTGCAATTTCGTGATAAAGAAGTCATATCCTTCATTAAGAAAAATATATTCAGCAGATTTAGCATCCTCTCGAAATAATATGTGACAACAGCTTCTCAATTCATCGAAAGAAGACGCAGGATTTCCTCACTAGATGGGGAGTCAAGATGGTGACATCATCACCAAGCACATCCTCAAGCTAATGGGCAAAGTGCGTAATCAAGTAACAAAATAATCATCAACAACTTAAAAAAGAGGCTAGATCAAAAGAAAGGAAGATGGGCAGAAGAGCTTCCATTTGTCCTTTGGGCAGATAGAACAACACCAAAGAACGCAACAGGTCAAACCCTTTATTCCCTAGTATTTGGTGCAGAAGCAGTCATCCCGACAGAAGTCATCGTCCCTACGCGCGTATATAAGATGTTGACACTGAAAGCGTAATGATGCCAACTCCGAGTCATGATCTAGATACCATTGACGAGCTAAAGGATTTAGCCAAGATCAGGATAGCAGCGTATCAACAAAAGATTGCTAAATCCTACAACAAAAATGTCAGATTGCGGAAGTTTCAAGTCGGTGATCTAGTCCTACACAAAGTGTTTCAAAATACAAGAGATCCCAATGCTGGAAAGATGGCCCCCAAATGGGAAGGACCATACTTAGTTGATGCCGAAGCAGGTAAAGGTTCATATTGGCTGTCGAACCTAGATGGAGCAAGGATCCCCCGAAGCTGGAATGCCATTCACCTTAAGTCCTATTTTATGTAAGTTTCAATAATTATATTCCAATGAAAATAAAACCAAGGTATGGTCTATACAGTTTTATTTCCAATAAAAGTACTTGTTTCAAATTTGTTTATCTTTTGAACGTTTACTGACTTAAGCATCGGAGGGGTGTTAGCTAAGCTATACCCACCCCTAACATGTTTCTGTTTTGCAAGGAAACAAGAAACATTTGAATAAATTCTGTAACGAGTGAAGATGTTAACATCATTCCAAGAAGCTAACATCTTAATCAGGTACGATCGTTATTTAATTATTTCCTTACTTTTTGTTTAAAGTAAATTTTTTTATGAAATTCTAGTACTTTTCTACTTCCTTTTATCAAATAAAAAATGACATCAGAATAGATGTCGATATCTCTCACTATCTTATTATTTTGCAAGAAGTCGTCAATTCAAACAAATTCTCGTGAAAACAACCGTTTTGAGACTGGCCATCTCACCTCTGTTAAAGGTACTTAATCCCTTCAAAGGTTTAAAGAAATTAGTTTCTTTCATCTCAATAAGGTTTAAACACCTCGCCTGGAGCACACGATGTCGACCTTGTTTGGGGTGTGTGATGGACCCTTATGTTTAATATGTACGAATTACCCATCTCCACTCAGTCAATGTGTCTTGACCCTAAGAATTTATCAATATGGTTGTGGCATATTCATGCCACCTAAGAACAAAAGGTTATTGACATTTATATATCAATCAAAGTGATTGCAAGGATTTATACATCCACTCGCAAGTTGCCAATATCTCCGAAAAGGTTAGCATGTCAACCTTCTATTTTCATTTTTCAAAAGCCATGAGCAAAAGTTTTTTCAAAACCCAAGCAAAGCAAAGTTTTTACCCTAAGAAACGTAAAAAGTATTGAACCAACCCAACACTTGAAAAAAAGCAAATTGTCTTGGCCCTTATGGATCGATTACAAACCCAAATATTTAAAGTATTGTCTTCGGGACGCAGCCCGTCATCAAACCAAAGTTTTTTTTAAAACTAAAGAACCGTTTTTACCTTTCATGGGGTTAGCTACCGCAGTGTTGTCAGTGACTTCCTCCAAGATGTCATCCTCCTTCACCTGCATTTACACTTCTCCCACTTCATCTCCTTCGCCATTCAGCGCCTTCAAGAGTGAACGTTGCTGCTCAACATCCCACTCTGTATGCCTTCCAGCCTGGAACTCTTCCATCATCTGGATTTTTATCGCTATATGCTCTTGGCGGCAGAAGCCATCATATTCTTCTTCACTTCCTCAATCTCCTGTAGTTGGGAATCTTGAATTGAAGACATCCCCTTCATCAAACTTTCAACCTCACTCTGTAAGTCTTCCACCTTCTTGGTCAAAACATCCTTCTGCTTCTTCGCTTGTAACTGAAATAGCCCGGATCCGAGAAAGGCCTCGCGGCCCCGGCATCTGGCATCTTTCGCGTTGGAGGTGTCTCGCCGTTTGTTTTCGCATTTGTAGAGTCGCCACGCCGTTTTTATTAAGCCCAAAACATTGAAAAAGGGCATCAGTTTAAAGATAATTTTAAACTGTTTTTGTGTGATGAGATTTTGAGTTCGGAGGTCAGATGACTCGGGAAGAGAATATTAGAATATTAGAGCTCACCCGAGTAGCCTCGTAAAACGAGTCTTTCGGATACCCCTAATATCCTTTAAATGTTGTGTGTGTGTGTGTGTGCTTTTAAAAATGCATGCTGTATCGGATGTCTACATTGTATTGAAATGTATTGAAATAGAATAGGGAAGGAAGCCTTACCAATGTTGGTTCGTGTCTGTCTTCCGCAGGGAATAGTGTTTGAGGTCCTGAGTAGCGTCTCCGGTTTGCTTCGGGATGCAGCTTGTCCGCGACGCAGTTTCGGCGTGAGTTGAGGTTGTAGGCCGCGGGTCATGTCAGCGCAGGTTCGACGTGCGTGGGGATCGTCGGGATCGGTCGCAGGTTCGGCGTGCGTTGGAATCGCTGGTTGGATTCGGTGCGCAGGTTCGGCAAGGTTTGGGATCGCCGGTTTGACTCTGGAAAAGAGCCGGACACCGTGGGAAAGACTGTGCAAGGCCTCGGAGTACCACGAGGGCCTCAGAGTACCTCGAGAGTGCCTCTGGGCAGCGCGGGAGCCGTCCTCGGGAGCGCTGGGAGGCTTCGGAGCACCTCGAGGGGGCTGAAGGCCCTCAAGGATCCGAAGGGGCCTGGAATGCCTCGAAAGGTCTTAGAAGGGGAGCCAAGGCTTAGGGAGGAAGAGAGAAGTGGGAGGTGTGAAAAAATGAGGAGGGGAAGCCCTCTATTTATAGTAAAAATTTCGGAGCAAAGAGGTCCGTACGGACCTTCTTGGTTATCCGACTTTTGGATTTCCTCGATTCGAGGGAATCCGCAATGATGGAGAATATTCGAATGATGATGTCCCCCATGCAATAAGGTCCGTACGGACCATCTTGCATGCAAAGAGGTCCGTACGGACCAACTCGCATGGAAGTCATCATTTCTTCCGGATTTGAGGGAATATTGTGGACTTTAAGGGGATTTAGTAATCATTGAAACAAAGAGGTCCGTACGGACCTTAATTGCTTTTCTCGATTTCGAAAATTCCCAAAAGGTCCTTTGTCCCTTTTTATCCTGCAAAGGCTCCTCCCCCGGTTTGGTTGGGGGTTTGAGAGGGTTTTGAGAGGGTTTTGAGGAGAGAGGTCTCCGAGACTGCGTGGATGAGTCCGCGGTGTTTCCCGTGTGTTTGAAAGTGGAGTGATCCAGATTGGGGTACTTACAAGCCCTCGACGACGTCACTTATGAAAGAAGTGGGGTCGCCGATAAGATAAGGGTCCTAACTGGATCGCGTGGCCGGGAGAGGAAGTGACCGTGAGGGTCAAAGCGAGGACGCGGTGGTGTCCTTTTCGGGGTGACCGTTTAGGTCAATAGGCCGGACCCCGTGATAGGATTCCTACGTATCCCCGGCGGGAATCAAGCCCGGGTCGTAGTTCGGTGTGGGGTGAGTGTTCTGTGAATACGGGCGCGGTGGTGCCCCGAAGTGTCGTGCGACCGCCGAGGTCGCCGCGAGGACGCGGCCCGGGTGACCGCATACGGTGACAAGGACGTGGCGGCGTCCCGGGTGACCGTGATAGGTCGGTGACAAGGACGTGGGCGGCCGCATGGGACGTCCCCGGCGACCGCATAAGTCGGTGACAAGGACGTGCGGCGTCCAGCCCGACCGCATAGGTCGGGTGATAAAGCGACGCGCGGCGTCCCGCGACCAGATAGGTCGGTGATAAGGACGCTGGTGGCGTCCTGGGTGACCGTATAGGTCGGGTGATAAGGACGTGCGGCGTCCTGGGTGACCGCATAGGTCGGTGATAAGGACGCGCGGCGTCCTGGGTGACCGTATGGTCGGTGATAAGGACGGAGGCGTCCTGGGTGACCGTGATAGCTCGGTGATAAGGACGCGCGGCGTCCGGGTGACCGTATAGGTGGGGATAAGGACGACGCGCGGCGTCCCGGGTGATCGTGATAGGTCGGCGATAAAGGACGCGAGGCGTCCCGGGTGACCGTATAAGCCGGTGATAAGGACGCGCGGCGTCCCTGGTGACCGCACAGTCGGTGATAAGTGACGCGCGGCGTCCCCATGGGGCGACCGTATAGGTCGGTGATAAGGACGTGGCGGCGTCCCCGGGTGACCGTATAATGCGTCGGTGATAAGGACGTGGTGGCGTCCCCGGTGACCGTATAGGTCGGTGATAAGGACGTGGCGGCGTCCCATGACCGCATAAAGTCGCGGTGATAAGGACGCGCGGCGTCTCCCGGTGACCGCACAGTCGGTGATAAGGACGCGCGGCGTCCCGGCGACCGTATAGTGTCGGTGATAAGGACGCGCGGCGTCCCGGGTGACCGCACAGGTCGGTGATAAGGACGTGGTGGCGCCCCCGGTGACCGTATAGTCGGTGATAAGGACGGGGCGGCGTCCGCGACCGTATAGGTCGGTGATAAGGACGTGCGGCGTCCCGGGTGACCAGATAGTCGGTGATAAGGACGGTGCGGCGTCCCGCGACCGCATAGGTCGGTGATAAGGACGTGGTGGCGTCCCCGGGTGACCGTATAAAGTCGGTGATAAGGACGTGCGGCGTCCGGCGACCGTGATAGTCGGTGGGATAAAGTGACGCGTGCGGCGTCCCGGGTGACCGCATAGGTCGGTGATGGTGACGTGGTGGCGTCCTCGGGTGACCGTATAGGTCGTGTGCATAAGTGACGTGGTGGCGTCCCGGGCACCGCATAGGTCGGGGATAAGGACGTGGTGGCGTCCGATGGAAATTTTACGATTTTCCTAATCGTGGTTTAAGTGCTGCCCTTCCGGGCGAGGAGATAGTCATGAGGGACTTGAATCGTCTCTCGATTGCGGCTGGTGCCACGCTCGGAGGACTTTGAATCGTCATCTCGGCGGCGGTCATGATGGGGATGTAATGCGCGAGGACTTTGAATCGTCTTCTAGCCGCAGCCAGGAGGCGCTGGTCGCCCAGTGCTTCGAGCAGGCGTAGATGCCATTTCAGGTTTTTGCATTTTGATGTGGAAGGTCAATTGACTTACGATGAC
>JAFEMH010001635.1:315000-441989 GCA_022495995.1 Adenophora triphylla var. japonica | reverse complement strand
GTAGACAAAGTGGGTCAAGATGGTGCTCTTTCCCCGCTTCCCTGAAGATAGCCGGGTGGGAGGCAAAAGTATGTGTCCAAGCCCTCGAGAAGAAAGAGAAGTGGCATTTGGATCTCTCATATCCAATGACACCTCACCTCCATGGTCCGGATGTCCTCCCAATCACTCAATGGCTCTGTAAAGCCCCCAAACCGCCCTTTGGATACCAAAAGCGAGGGGGAGGGTATGTAGGGCAGCGGACGACCAGCGAGAATCCTACCGGAACCCTCTGACAAAGATAAGACTCTGAAATATCCTCCCGGGTGCGCATACCTCCAGGAATGTGGTATCCACCAACGGATGTCCGAAGTGGATAGCCTAGCCATCATCAGGGGGCTCCGGCTACCCCCGTCTCGCCTGTTTGCCTAGGTGCACCTCTCCGAGAAATCACCCAAGGGCACCGAGCCGGCAGCCCCGTGCAAAGCCCCGAGCCTCTCCCCGCAAACCACAGAGTCAACATAGCCTCTGACTCTGACCTACATGAAACGGTCTCCCGAGCCATCCTATCAATCCCATGAAATGTCTCTCCCAAAACCGGCGGAACAATATCCTTCTGCACTCATTAGCCTCTCGACCATGTCCAAGAGACCACTATGACAGATCCCCACGGACTCAGCAAGTGAACAAAATAGAGAATACGCAGAGAATGAAAGCATCCATAGCCACCGTGGTCGCAGCCATATCCGGAGACCCAAACCCGCTCGGGATATCGAAAGATCAATCCTATCAGGGCTACCATCATCCTCTCACCTCTCCCAAAGGAATCTCGCAAAAGATGCAAGCTTACTGTCACCTAAGCACGTCTCCGATCAGCGGAATAGATATAGCCTCGGTCTCGGGACTCCTAATCAAGGCTCAAGTCTTCGTGCGTTGGGACGATTTCGTTGTAAGAAAAGCAAGAAACATGTCTCCGGACGTCCTTAACTTTGCCGCGGCTCTCAATGTATCCCAATCGGGCGGGAGATCCTCAAATGCCATAAAGACTTGATCTTGAAGGAAGAATCAAGCAGCCCTCGCTGATTTTGGAAGTTATATCTCGCCCAAGATTGAAGACCGGATAGAAAATGGTCTCGCTTTCCCTTTGCAATCTAACGGGATTCTCCATCGCAAAGTGATCAAAGATGGTGCTTTTAGGTCCAAAATATGCTCGGAAATAATTGGGACAAGTCTAGAGTGAAAATGAAATGAAATGGCCAAGCCTTGCTTTTATTCGTAAAATAACCAGAGACAGAATCAGTAAGCCGCACGGCTACATTTGCCCTCAAGGCCATGCCGCACGGCTTACATTAGCTCTCTCGCAGAAATTCTGCAAAGCAACCAAAGTTGCTGCCCAAGGAGTTTTCACCCCACATTTTCAACCAAAACCCGTACAAAACATATCCGTAAGCCATTCAAGCATTCATACACCATTATAAATCATTCCGGCCCATTTTCTGCCCCAATTCAAGCAAAAAAGTCGCCCCAAGGCTCGATAATATGCAAATTGAAAAAGCATGAATTAGAAAAGCAAATAAAACATAAATACAATGTTTTCGCCCATCGGCGCCCAAATAAAACAAAAAATAAGCAAAGTGTGCATCAAATTGTAAATTTTTTGTTTTTGTTCCAAGTCTATTCTAGAGACCTCCTAGGCCTCCGCTTCTTCTTCCTCCTCATCGCCGCTCACCATAAATGCTAGCCTCCCTCATCAGTCCTCCTCGGTCGCTCACATCGATAGATGGACATTATCGTGCCCGTACTCAGCCACCGCCTGCAATGTCGGCGTTGGGTCCCCGCCCCGAGGCATAGCACCGGGAAGAGTACTCCGAGGTCGATGAGGTAGACGCCGTGCCCCCGACGTGCCGTCTCTTGCGCCTGTGCTCCCGTGCATCCGCCGCCGCCTTCAAGCGCAGCGCCTTCCTCGTAAGAGACCGCACATGTCCTTCCAGCCCTATTCCGCCTAACCACCTATCGTAAGTGCGAGCCGGAACCCGAGAAAAAGAAGAGAAAATCTTAAAATCTCGTAAAATAGCAAAAAGCGTAAAATCGAAAGCTAAAAGGGAATAAGACCCTAAGAGTACACTTACAAAGGCTATCGCGGCAAGGTGTACCGGGGCTCCCTAGCATCGGGGACAGTATCCTCATCCTCCTCGGCACTCCATGGACCACGTAGGACAAATGCGCAGGAGGGATCGGCGGGTCAAGAGGCTCATCCTCCCCATATCCTCGAGTGACCGCCAGCCTTCACTAGCTTCGTGGCGTCCTCAGCGCCGCTCCACAAACACACAGTAGGGGGTGTCCATATCAAAGTACTCCTCTGCAGCCACGCCGCCTCGGTACCTCTCAATCTCATCCACCGCCGGTCCCAGGGCCGCAAAGATCCGTGGCCGGAGGGTCGAAGGAGTAATGGCATCTAGTGGGGAACATGACCATGCCGTCTCGAGAAGCGGTCCCCCAAGTAGATGACATCACATGTCGCCCGGTAAGCCACCTCCTCTGCCTCGTCACCTCTATAGCATCTCCCAAAGAAATCTCTGGATACCGCCCCAGGGGTAGAAGTCCACTCCATCGTGCCCATCCCTGTTGATGACCGGCCTCACCATTTTGTAATCGAAGGTAATCCGGGTCTTCCCAGTGAATTTATCTCTCGCATCTCCTCCAAATAACCATAGCAGGGAAGATGGTGACATCACTCTGCTGGTTCCAAGGGAAGAACCCGATCACCTCGCAAAACCAGCCCGCATGTTCAAAAAATCAAAAAGGTCATTTTCTCTCTTATAAAAGTCTCAAGACAGAAAAGAGAAAAGAAAAAAAGGAGACTACCTCAAGGGCAAAAGAAAAGCGAGCCCATCGAAGCAGCCTTTGTTCCGACCGTACATGTCCAACGAGAAGTACAACTCCGCCAATCCGGCCTCTCCCCAAGAGACCGTCCCAATCCCATCAACATCCTCCGTGAGAGTCGAGGAGGCAAGTCATAGCTATCGTCCTGCATTGGCAAAGATGGTGACTGGATAGCATCAACCATATGAATGCTCTAGTTAATTCTTGGGCGAGCCACATCATTAGCAAAGAAAATTCTCGCATGCTAGTCTCGAATCGCCACCTCGACATTCCGTGTCTCCATCCCCACCCTGGGAATCAGCTCAAACCCACCAAAGCTCGGAAACTCCTCCGCCGTAACGTGGTCTCTCCAAGTCACGGGGCTCCCGGTGAACCGTAGGCCGGTGATAGCCGTGGAAATCGGCAGGAGTCACTGTCGGCTCTCCCCACCAGTGAAAGCCATGTGTACCGCCCCACTGTAACTCGAAAGGGCTGGACCAAGCTCCTTGCTCTTCGAGGTGATGTGGACACCTCGGCCGATAGCCTCTACAAATGCATCCAGCCGTAGCACTTGTTTGCTTGGGATTCATCCCATCCTTCTCAAAATCCGGCATCCTCTCGCCAAAGCTTGGCCGCTATCTCCGACGGTCCTCTAGACTTGTTCTTCTCCCACGTAGACAAGCACATCAAAAGAAGCGTCGCCCTTCATTCATTTCAAAAGCATGCATATATTCAAAAGTGCACATATTTTCAAAAGAAAAACATTCATAAAAGTTTTTCTAGCATAACTTTTGCATAAAAAACGTGTCTTTCATCACTTGAAACGCGTCATTGCTTTCCTAAAGCACAAAATCACAATTTTTCGCACACAAGCATTATTTTTCAAAAATGGCATGCATGAATCATTTTCATCTTCCAAAATCATGTTTTCTCATTGAAAATCAAAATTTTGACCTAGTTCTAGCACAAGGCAAGAACTCCGTCTCATATTTAGACAATTCTCATTCTTACTTCATTTGCGAGAAAAAAGTGAGTCATTCTCATAATTTTCATCAAATAAATTGCACATGCATATTCTTAGCCTCATAGGTTGTTCATGCATCTCAAAATCATTCAAAAAAAAAAAAAATCATTCAAAATCCTATAATTCGGGTCAAGCCCTAAATCATTCAAAAATCAAGCAAAATCATCGGATTTGAGCAAAATGAGAATGCTTACCCCAACTGATCGCGGGTTCGTTGATTTGTGCTCCCTTCTCCCCGGATAAAGCTCCGATGGAGGCGTAAGGAAGTCATACTTCCTCTCCGTCCTCACGAGCTCCTTCCTCCTCCTTCTCGCGGCCGCCGAGATGTTTCTCCTTGCTTGCCTTGGTATGGGATTGCCCTCGGATCCATTTCAAATCAAAGGGCAGCAAAAGGGTTGAAGCATTTCGAAATTCTCTCTCTCTCTCTCTCTCTCTGCGTTCTTGGGCGGCAACAAGTGCCCAATGCCCGTTCAAAACCCGATTTTAAATAATCTGAAAAAACAGCTTCTAGCCGTACGGCTTCTTTTTTCTCCATCTCATGCGGGCGGCTTCATTCGCTCCGAGCGAAATTACAATCCCGCCCCCGGACCTTCCACCTGGGCATGCAATTTCCGTTATCTTTTAACCAAGATAACATCTTTTCAGAAAATATCCCTTAGCAATCAAGCTTTATTCCCAGTCGCCTCCGTTAATTCCGTTATAACGGGATAACACTAGGTGACAACCTCCGAATTGTCAGAACTCTAAACTTGTGCTACCTCTATCCGCGAATAGTGAAGTATGCCCAAGTCATTCCAACTTGTGCTACCTCTATCCGCGAATAGTGAAGTATGCCCAAGTCATTCCAACTTGTGCTACCTCTATCCGCGAATAGTGACGTATGCCCAAGTCATTCCAACTTGTGCTACCTCTATCCGCGAATAGTGAAGTATGCCCAAGTCATTCCAACTTGTGCTACCTCTATCCGCGAATAGTGACGTATGCCCAAGTCATTCCAACTTGTGCTACCTCTATCCGCGAATAGTGAAGTATGCCCAAGTCATTCCAACTTGTGCTACCTCTATCCGCGAATAGTGAAGTATGCCCAAGTCATTCCAACTTGTGCTACCTCTATCCGCGAATAGTGAAGTATGCCCAAGTCATTCCAACTTGTGCTACCTCTATCCGCGAATAGTGAAGTATGCCCAAGTCATTTCAACTTGTGCTACCACCATCCGCGAATAGTGACGAATGCCCAAGTCATTTCAAATTGTGCTACCACTATCCGCGAATAGTGACGTATGCCCAACTTGTGCTACCACTATCCGCGAATAGTGACGTACGCTCAAGTTTCCCAACTTAAGTTACCTCTATCTCCGTCATAAAGAGATAGCGCCATAAGCTCTAGCTTCCTCAGGTGACAGACCTCCGAATTGTCAAAATCTCAAGGATCCTAGACATCGTTCCTAACTATCTAGTGATGCTTGAACTACGATCAAGGCTTGATTCCTCAGGATACGTAGGTAGCCTTTTATAAAAGGTTCACCCATTCGACCACTTTGGTCACCCTCGTTTCTTTGTCACTCCTCGGTGATAAAGCGCCCCCTCATAAAAATTCAAATATTCGACCACCTCGGGTCACTCCTAGCATGTCCCAGTAGGATCAATTGCTTGACCTCCTAGGTCATTTTCTCTTCTTTTTCCCGCAAGAGACCAGCTTTCTCTTCTTCCTTCCCAGCCGGATCCTAATTCCGAACTACGGCCCGGCTTGATTCCTCCGGGATACGTAGGTAGCCTTCCAAAAGGTTCACCACTCGACCACCTTGTCACCCAATCCGTCTCGGCATTCGCCAGATCGGATCCTTTTCTATCGACAAACCCACTCGCCTTGCAAGTGACGTTGCCGAGGGGCTTCGTAAGTACCCAAATCTCGGCTCATGCCTTCCTGTTAATTTTCCCGACATTTCGGTAAGTTTTCCGGTAATTCCCGGACTTTCCTAGTGTTAGGAAATGTCCCGGAACAGTCCAAATTTAAATTAGGGCTGTAAGGAGCCTTCCTAATTAAGAAAACACGTTTTTCTTAATTAGGGAGAAGCTTCTAGAATAATGCCACCTTGCATGGTTCTAGAATCTTTGAGTCATTGTGGATAAGACCGCACGGCCTCATTTGCAAAGGGCCTGCAGCCGCACGGCTTCATTAGCCTTATCCGGATCGCCTATAAATAGAGCCTTCCTCTACCCATTTCAAGAACAACAACAACACAAACAATCACACACACACACTCCATAGCAGTCCAGTACGTGAAGAAAAACCCTTGAAGGCTCAAGAAGGCGAAGAAGAAGCTCAAGAAGCCATCTCCCTCCTCCTTGAAGACCCAAGAAGAACCTCTCCTCCTAGCTCCGTCCGAAGAAGCGAAGGAAACGATTGGTAACCTCGCACGCCCTAACCTTGCATTTTAATTGATATACTTGCTCATTGCATTCATATATCTTGCTTGGGACTTGGCATTTATTCATAAAGATCATATCTTTATCACCCCCTTTCCCCTTTGCATGCATTAAGACCTCATTTGTCATAAAAATGTAGTCTTTTTCATAAAGGTGCATCCTTTGCACCTAAAATCCCTATTTTCCAATAAAAATGTTATCTTTATGCATCATTTGCATACAAAGATCAAATCTTTTTCAATAAAAATGCATCCTTTGCATCAAAACCCCCTTTTTTTCAATGCATCATTTGCATAAAAATCAAATCTTTATGCATCATTTGCATAAAGATCATTTCTTTAAATCAAAAAGCATCATTTGCTAAAACCAAAATATCATCTTTTCATTAAAGAGTCATTTTTTTTTATCATGCATTCCCCCTTTCCCCAACCTTGGAACGGACCGGTGTAAAAGTTCTCATCTTTGCATCGTTCCTTCCATTAAAGGTTCATGATTTCTTTAGGAAAAGGATAACCTTGAACCCTATATCTCCGATTATCGCTTAAGAATGAGTATGAAGCCTCTATACGAGCTCGACCGTATTAAAGCGTAGGATTGATGGGCTAAGGACATTCCTTCCTAAAGAACCTCATCTTTGACCCAAAAGAGAGTCATTCTCTCGATCACGCAAGTCCCGAGGGTCCCGAGGTTTAAAATGCGATGATCATAAGTCATAAGATGAGGACGGGATCATAATCCCAAATACATAAATTCCAAGGAATCCCGAGCGACAACCAACAAATGGTTTGTACGTCCGGAAGACAACTTGGGACATTCCCCCCCTTATTTTCAAACACATGCACACAAAGAAAGCACACAAGCAAACACGATTAATGAAATCTAGGGAGACTTGCTCCGGCAAGGCACTTTGGGTGAACGCCAAACGTTCTTCCCAAGGGGTAACTTAACCTCCGAACCCATAAAACCTTTTTTTCAAAGTTTTGAGGTAATCAAAATGGCGTGGCGACTCCGTTTTTCAAATAACTCGGATGTCTTCAAACTCGCGTGAATTCCAATAAACAAAAGAATTTGGGCACACATTCACACATCTGAAAATAATAAAGACATCTTGATACATTCCCTGGATACTGTGGACGAGCTAAGGGATATGGCCAAAGCTCGCATGGCAGCATATCAGCATAGGGTAGCCCGATCATACAATAAAAACGTCAGGGTCAGAAGGTTTCAAGTAGGAGACTTAGTCCTACGAAAGGCATTCCAAAATACCAAGGAGTCCAATGCAGGCAAGCTCGCCCCAAAATGGGAGGGACCCTACTTGATAGATGCACAAGCCGGAAAAGGAGCATATCGCCTTGCAACCTTGGATGGCCAAATGATACCCCGAAGTTGGAACGCCATTCATCTCAAAAGGTATTACATTTAAATATGACTTCCCATGAACTCATCTTTCCATGTATGAATCGTATTTTAATTCTTTTCTCCTATGTATCTTTTTAATTATTTACATGATAAGATGTCTCTAACATGCTTTGTGAGAGACGTCAACCTTAGTTGGCGTCCGTTTTTAACGTGTTTCTATCTTATGAGGTATTGACACATTTACATGGGGACATATCGAAAGCATGCAAAGAACAACGATTCCTCCTCCGTTAGAGACTGGCCATCTCTTCTCAAGTAAAGGTACACAATCCCTTCTAAGGTTTAAAGAGTTAATTACCTCTTTCTAAAGAAGTTAGGTTACCACACCTTCGCCTGGAGCGCAAGTTATCTCACTAATTGAGGTGTGGGGTGGGCCTATATGGGTAAACTCATATAGCTTACCCATTCCCACTCAGTTAGATGATTGATCTTAAGCATTATTCTTATGGTTATGGCATATTCGTGTCATCTAAGTATCTACGGTTTATGGCATATACGTGTCATCTAAGTATCTACGGTTTATGACATCTACATGTCATCCTAAATACCTATTATTCTGGCATACTATCATGTCACCATATGTGAAAAACATACGAAAAATTATCCAAAAAAGAAACAAGCCTTGACGTGCTTGAAAACCATTAGACCATAACTAAACTAAAATAACCATAATGTATCCAAACCACCAAAGTAAAAGTGCAAAAGTGTTGAACCAACCCAACACTTAAAAAAGATTGTCTTTGGCCCTTAAGGACCTATTACAAACCAAACCAAAATAAAAATTGTCTTAAGGGACTCCACCGAGTAATCATCAACAAAATACCAAAGAACCAAATTGTTTTTACCTTCTTTTTTGTTTAGGTGGCTTCGCCGCAGTGTTGTACCGGGTGTCACTTCTCCAAGCTGTTGGTGCATCCTGGACAATTGTTTCATATGGACTTGATGACACCTCGCCCTCGTCCCCACCTCACCTGTTAACTTGGATAGATAGGCACATTCCACTGTGAATATCCCGGGCACCGACCTTTCCTTCTTGGTACTCCTTCATCATTTTCACCTTGCATTGGGAAACAGTCTTCACTGCGGCCAGGTTTACAAGAATTCCTCACCTCTCGCTATCTCCTTGTTGTGATCAATCTTCACTTTTCGCCAAACTATTCAACAAGTCCTTAGCTATCTGCTCTTGTTCTCCCAGGCGATTTGCTTAGTTGCTCTATTATCTTCTCACATTCCTTCACTTTATTATCGATACCAACTTCTCCTTCTTGACCAAAGCAATATCCGCTTTGGATTTCTTCTTCACCAATTCAACTTCTTTTGCCAACTCCTCCACGTATCCTACGGTCGAAAAATAACATCCTGATATTACTAAAAGTTATCACAACCTTTGAAACTATTAAATATTCAATTAATGATGTCTCACCCCGGATGCCAGGCTCATAAATCTCTTCTTGAACTCCCTCCGCCGATTAGCCCATCAAAAGAGTCTCCAACCTCGATCACTTCCTCTTGGCGGCTTTTCTTTTCCTCACCCTAGAACCAATCCCGAGCGCTTTCATCAAGAATAGGACTCTTCTTAGGAGCGGGTGGAGGTTTCTTTTCGGTCTTGACAATGGGCTCGAGAAGCAAGGCCTCGATATCCTCCCGGATCAAAGTCGGACCACTGAAGCTATCGGTTTGAGGCTCGCATGGACATAGAGATATTGTCAATAACAAATAACACATCAAATTAATGACAGGTTATCAAAGGTAACAGGATGCCAAGCTTACCGGTAGACATTATTACGAAGTTGAAGCCTTTATATCCTCTGGGACGGTCGACGAAACTTCCGGCAAACCTTTGGGAGATCTCTTATCGAGAGGGAGATTGAAAAACTCTTCGATTTTTGCTAAAGTATCTTTTGCGGGCGGAAATAACTCTCCCCAATCAATATCTACATGAAAGCAAAAACAATTACAATTCGGTTTGTCTCAAGAACAGGAAATCACAAGAGTAAGAATTTAAGTACCTCCACCTGGTTCCATTGCTTCGACATCTCATCCTTCTCACCGATTGACGTCCTATCAACAAAGAAAAACCTATTCTTCCATCCCCTATCACTTGGAGGATGTGCTGCTCATCAAAGGATTTCTACCTGACTTCTTTCTAAATAGGTACCGTTTGGAACCAAAAAGTTGAAGATCATAGGAATGGGCAATTTCAAGGAGCCCTAAGTCTAGTCCGTTTTCTCGGTTTACTTTAAGAACAAAAGCAAATACTCGCCAAGCCATTGGCATAAGTTGAGCATAAGCCGGTTGAGTTTTTAGAAAGAACTCAAAGTAACCAACCGTGGGAAAGGGTAGCTAAACCCTAGCAAGAAGGGATATTCGAAGAAGCGGATCCATTTGGGAGAAACATGGTCGACCTAAGTTTTATGGAAAAAGGATGAAAAATTACACCACTTGGGAAACAACATTGTTGTTTTATGGTCTCTATTTGAGAATCATTAAACAAACAAGTTTCTTCATGTGTTTAGTGAGAAGATTTGCGCAAACAAAGTCGTCGAGATTAATCTCTTACGGGACCTTGTGGGGATGACGCTTTCTTGGGTTTGGAAGCGTACATCCCGGTTTTACCCATGGTTGACAAAGCAAAAAGAGAAGAATAAACAAAGGAAGAAGGTCGAGATGGAGTGATTTTACCTTGAAAGCGAACGGCGCCGTGGGCCAAAGGAGGTGAAAAGAAGATTTGAGAAGATAAGTTTTCTCAAGCGGTTAATAAAAAGGAAAAAGAATCCCTTTTCAAAATTAACTCTCTTCCCAACCGTTCATTTCATCGCCACGTCTCCCAAGAACGTCCCATCGAGGCAGAGTAACTGTTGGGTCATTAATTAAAAAGGAAAAACATTTTGCCTCTTCGATTGCCTACATAGTCAAATGTTTTTGGGGACAAATTGTTGTGGGCATTTTTTGACATGACGACATCTTCAGTTGTTTCTGCATAACGAGATGTCATTACACTGTAAGTATTGTTTTAAATATTTACTTGTCCAATATTTCCTAATATTATTATTCTTATTTTTCAGTAATTAAGAGAGGAATGCGGAAACAACCTTCAAGCACGTTCAACAGACCTTCAAACGGCTAGGGCGACTTGGTCTCACGGAGGTTGAAAAGATAAACCACAATGCCGAGATTGTAGGAACCATATTTGACTCTTTCTTAGTTACTTGTATTTAAGGGGAAATGGAGACGGAAAATGACACTCATGCTCATACGCACACACTTTACACACAAACTCTTGTAATCCTCTCCATTATCTTCCGAAGTTGTAATTGTGATCATTATAGTGGAACCTTTAAGGTTGGAGACCTAACTCCCGGGGTTTTTTCCAAAGAGGTTATCACCTCCAAGGTTTTCCTCGTTAACAAATCGCGTTGTCATTGTCTCGTTTTTCATTTTCTTGTTCCATATAATCGAATTCCATAGTTCCCTCCTTATTATTTAATCCACACACTAAACATAGTTAAGATTCTACTCTATTGTTTTTTCTACCAAAACACTGTGGCATTCCGAGATAGCCCCAACCATGAGAAGACATTCCGTACTGATTTTGCCCCCACTGATTTGTGCCGTCGGGCTGCATGGATCCGGTGGTCTGTGGTTGGGGAGCTGGCTGTCCCGAAAATCGAGGAGCATGGGTTCTGGTAGTGGCACCATAGGAGGTGGGTGGCGGCATCCTGGTGTAATCAGGGCGACCGAGAGTGGGGTTGGCATCCTCGTCTTCTTCCACGGTGAAGGTGCCATCTGGATTGAGGCTGGCGGCCAGACCGTGACTCTTAATAGCCTCCATAAGGCTGTTTAGCTGTGCTTCCTGTCGTAACCTCATCTGTTCTGCTAACTGATTCCACTGTTGCTCTGTCTGAGGGGTCCCGGGAGGCGGAGTGACGTTATCCCCATCATTACCGGCTGATGCAGACATTCTGAAACCCGGAGTCGGAACAAATGGCGAAGCTGATGACGCGCTTGACTCTTCCCAACTGATCAAACGGTGACCCGGTGCCCGAAACCAAGCTTTGTGCGGAGCTGCGGGGGAAAGGACATGAAGGTTCAGATGTCTGGGAATGGAAGGAGGGTAGGTGTTTGGGCTTTAGGCTCATGCAACATGCAGTTATTTGTTCACGTTTACTTAAAACATGTTTTATTAACCTAATCGGTTGGAAAAGATTGCTCTTCTTTTTCGCAAACTACTCTGGATCCTGGATCAGTGGGCCCCGTCACTACGTCTATAAGCCCCTCGTATTCCACCTGTATTTCGACCTCCCAGGGTGGACAGCCCCGGGCGAGGGTCCTATAGGGCAAGCGGGTCCCACCGACCGAAAGAAAAACGATCCTAAAAGTCTGGCGGGTAATCGAGTCTTAACGAGCATTCGATGTAAATTACGGACAAAGCTGACGTCGAAAGTCAAGATCATGTCCGAGGGCTCGACAAAAAAGTCGGCATGATTTGGACTGATAAGCGTCCACGATTGATCTTGACTTGTCGTCGCTAAGCCGTAATTAGGCATGGAATAGTCATTAATCCTTGATGACTCGGTGTCAATGCCGGGAGTCAGGTGTATAATTTGTGCCAGCCGTAGCCGAAGTCAAGGCGCCGGTCAATATCTTGGTCAAAGTCTCGCGGCGGAAAACCGGCGAGAACTTCGGCGATTAGGGACCCGAAAGATATTGAGTCGGTATGCCGACAAAGGCTTGAAAGGAAAGGTCTATACACGGACAGGGCATGACACAGACCAGACTAAAAACCAACCGGGTCTCGGACAAAGTGTGTCACGGACAAGTGCATGGTCGACACGAGGCTCCATGGGATGTTTGGGTAGTCCTGTGCTCATCCGAGAGGCGTAATAAGACCAAACGGACCGCGACAAGGATTTCCCCGGGTTAAGGACGTAGTGTGCAGTGTACGGTCACGTGCGCGTAGTGTGCAAGCAGTCTATATTCTCTTTCTGAGTAAAATAGAGATTTTTTATGTGTCTTAAATATATGATGCATGATTTTTTTTTGGAAATTTTCTTTTTTTTTTTTGAAAATCTTTTTTTTTGATTTTTTTTTTTATGAGCACATAAGCACGTAAGCACGGAAATTCCGACAGTTAGGGACATTATTCCGACAATCAAAATTTTGACTTTCTCCGAGGCGGCCAAAACAACATGAAAACTGTGCAAAAAATCAACACACACACAAAAATAATTTTCAAAGCCGGGACGGAAGCTTGACCCTCAAAAGCTTTTTTTTTGAAAACGGTGATACCGGTACGTGGGATTGTTAGACCACAATTTATCCCCGACTCGTGTTAGGAGGCGATAACGGGAAATTTAGTGGTTTCCACCAATATACCAAATACCATTTTTTTTTTTAAAAAAGCTTAATCCCCAGCGGAGTCGCCACTGTGATGAATGTGTATCCGAAAATTTTCCCATTTTTGTGTTTGAAAAAATCAACGAAAACGGAGTCGCCACGCCATTTTAATTTTGAGGGCCAAAACTTTGAAAAAAGCCCGAGATCAGAGATTTAGGTTCGGAGGTCATGTTACGCGTCGGGAAGGACGTTAGTGTGCACCCGACGCGCCTCGTAAAACGAGTCTTCCAAGCTGAAAATCATTTGTGTGTGTGTGTGTGTGTGTGTTTTGGCCAAAATAAGTTGAAACTCAGAAAAGTAAAAATCGGGATATCTTTTTAAGACTTTAAACTGATCCCATGATTTTTTGGAAGATTTTTGGGTTGAGATTTGGTACTCAAAAGACCTTTTGAAGTTGAGAGCCATTTCTGCCAGAATGAAAAAGGCAGTGGACCTTTGATTTTGAAAGGGATTCAAGGGTCTTAAAACTTCATAATCTGGATAAACTCAGAGAATGAAAGTTGTTCTAGACACCTTAAATAAAGTTTGTGCGAAGGAATTTTCCATTTTGGAGAAGATTTGAGGGGTCAAAACCTTCTGGAAACCTCAGATATGAGATCTGGATTCCCAGAAGCTGATGAACTATCCTCTGAAAGAAAATTTGAAAAGATGAGTTTTACTCACCCAAAAAATAAAATAAAACTATGTCTGGAAAGCTCTGGATGTTTTCTACAAAAAGTGTTTTGTAGTCAACACCAAATTCCAAGTTCATCTGTGTCCAAAAATTAAGACCATGGACTGAGGTCTGAGAAAATTGCTACTGGACAGCAACTTCTCAAGAAAGAAAATATGATTTTAAAGGGGGTTTTGCATCCATGCTTGTCCCCATTTCCCTAGGTTTTGGTTAGTGATCACTAGACATTTTAGTGGTGAATCAACTATACCAAACCATCCTTGGGGTACATTAGGACTAAGCATTTCATTTGCTTGGGAAGGGGAATTTTATCCTTTGAAATCAAGATTTTATGCTTGAAAATGGTTTTTTAGGGTTTTGAAAATGAGTTTTCTTTGCAAGAAAGTAATAAAGCTTAAAAATAATGTTGATCTTTGTAGAAGATCATCCATGGAGATGGTCTTCCATGGTGATCTTCTTAGATCTAAAGCAAGAAGATGAAGGAACTACATTTTGTAGTTTGAAGATGCATGCATGGTTGAGATTTAGGGTTAGGAAGAGGAGGGTTTACCAATCTTCCTTGTGTTCTTGAGTGTTTGGCTTGAGTGTATGAGTGTTTAGGGCTTTAATATGAGAGTGAGTGGATGAGCATGAGTTGGGAAAGATTGGAGAGAAAATGGTGACAATTCAAGTGAATTCTCACTGTTTTCTCTCTATATTTCGCCAGAGGTTCGGTGCAAAATGTGTTCTTCCTCCTTATTTTTGTGACTGGAGGGCTCAATTTATAGCCCTCTGAAAATAGCAAAGATGTCCGCGCGGATGGATCCAGTCGCGTGCACTGTTCATTAATTGCTGCTTCAGGCTTTGGACACAAGGAATAATCTTTTTCAAAATTCAAATTGACCAGCCAGATTATGTTTCCAGCATTTCTATTTGTGGTTTTATTCCTTTTGTTTTTCTTTTTAAGATTCTTTTTAAGGTTTAACCTTAAATAACAATGCCCATTTTACCCTCACTTTGTTAGAAAAGTTAGGATTGTTAGGAATTGTTAAAAATGTTATAACTTTCGTTAATTTTCTAACGAAAATTCTAACAAGCTCAAATTGGAGCACTTACAGTAATGTCCGAGAAGATAATAGGCATAGGTCGGGCGGTAAAAGCCGGATGACACAGTGTCACATTGAACTTCGTTGCATACGCCGAGCGTGAGTCAAAATCGAAGTCAATGCCGGGTCAAGATCTTGCCCATTTTTTCCTTGTCGGAATTTTGGCAGAGCTTCGCTTGGACGAAAGATCTTTGGACTTTTCTTGGCAAAGACTCGGTCTCGACTCTTACACATTCTGTGCAGGTCAAGGTCAAGGTCAATGTCGGAGTCAAGGTTCTACCAATTTTTCCTTGTCGGAATTTTGGCAGAGTTTCGCTTGAGCGAAGGACCTTGACTTCCGTTATGGACTAAGGCTTGACCTTTACGGGGATATGCAACTGGGCTATATGACACGGACTAGACCAAAAACCAACCAAAAGTCACGGTTTCTTGAAACGTGTGACACGGACTGTGCATTGGTCGACACTGGCTGCCATGGGGAGTTTGGGGTGATTCCGTGCGCGGCCGGGAGCATCGTAAGGCTTTCCGTGACTGCAGCTGAACAACCACCCCGGGTTTAAAGGGACGTGCGTGCAAAGTGTACAGGATATATAAGGTGCGCGTAGTGTGCGGTCTCCTAAAAATGTTCCTTTTTGAGTTGAAACAAAGTTTTTCATAAATGTGTTTTAAAGGAATGATTTTTGGGACGGGGGAGAATGCAACAGTTAAGCACGTAAATTTTCTGGGAGCCCCGCCGCCTTGGAACCGAGTAGCCCCAAGCCGCCAGATCGCGTATTAACCTCAATTTTTCCTGGTGGAATTGCCACTGAGGCCGTCCGGTCAGAATCCAAGGAGGATTGAGCCGTACGACTGCATGGATCAATTTTCCAGGTTCCACTCCTTTGCTATTTTCGGGTTGTTTCCCGTTCAAAGTATGCACAAATCCCAAGATGCAAATGATGCAATGCAAGGCAAAGAAAGCATGCAAAATAAACAGAATCCGCGATGGGAGTCTAACCCGCTCAAAGGGAAAAGCTTTCTTTTATTTTTTTTTCAAAAAGTGATACAGGTACGTGGGATTGTTAAACCACCGTTTATCCCAAGCCCCGTGTTAGGGAGCGATACAGGAAGGTTAGTGGTTTCCACCTATATACCAAGTATCGTTTATTTAAAAATGGAAGCTTTTCTCCTTTGGGATGTCCCTAGCGGAGTCGCCAAACTGTGAATGTGTGCCCAAATTCTGTGTGTTGGATTCACGCGAGTTTGAAGACATCCGGTTTAATTTGAAAAACGGAGTCGCCACGCCATTTTGATTTCCTCAAAATTTTGAAAAAAAAGATTTATGGGTTTCGAAGGTTAAGTTACCCCTTGGGAAGAACGGATCGTCGTTCACCCAAGGTGCCTTGCCGTAGCAAGTCTCCCTAGATTCCGTTTATTTTGCTTGCTTGCGTGCTTTCTTGTGTGCATGTGTTTGAATGAAAGGGGAGGGAATGTCCCAAGTTGTCTTCCGGATGTACAAACCATTTATTGGTTGTCGCTCGAGATTTCTTGGATTTTATGTATTCGGGATTTTGATCCCGTCCTCATCTTGGACTTGTGATCATCGCATTTTTAACCTCGGGACTTGCGTGATCGAGAGAAGGACTCTCTTTTATAGCCCAAAAATGAGGTTCTTTAGGAAGGAATGTCCTTAGCCCATCAATCCTACACCTTAAGACGATCGAGCTTATATGAATGCTTCATGCTCGTCTTAAGTGATAATCGGAGATATAGGGTTCAAGGTTATCCCTTTCTAAAGAGATTATGGAACCTTTAATGGAAGAAACGATGTAAAGATAGGATCTTTACACCGGTCCGTTCCAAGGTTGCTAATGGGGACATGGGGGAATGCATGTAAAAATGATATTTTTAGTGAAAAGATGACATTTTGGGTTACAAATGATGCATTTTGATTTAAAGAAGTGATCTTTGTTGCAAAGGATGCATTTTGAATGTAAAGACATGATTTTTATGCAAAGGATGCATTTTTATGAAGAAATTAGCATTTAATATGCAAAGGATGCATAAACATTGCATTTTGAAAAGCAAAGGATGCATTTTTATGATGAAGGAATGACTTTTAATGCAAAGGATGCATGAAAATGGATTTTATGTGCAAAGGATGCATTTTTGATATAAAGATTGCATTTTTATGAGCAAATGATGCATAAAGATGACATTTTTATGTAAAAAGGGGATTTTTAGGTGCAAAGGATGCACCTTTGAGTATAAAGATTACATTTTTAATGACAAATGATGCCTAATTCATGCAAAGGATGCAAAGGGGAAGAAGGGGGTATGATAAAGATATGATCTTTAATGCAAACTACCAAGTCCCAAGCAAAGATAATAACAATATATGAATGCAATGAGCAATCTAATTCACATAGAGTAATTAAAATGCAAGGTTAGGGAGTGAGAGGTTACCAATGGTGGCCTCTTCTTCTTTGGGTTGAACAAGGTGGAAGGACCAACTTTGGGATCTTCAAGGAGGAGGGAGGAGGCTTCTTGGCTTGCTTCTTCAACCCTTGGGATTCCCAGCAGTATTTAGGAGTATTTTTGAGTCTGAATATGGAGTGTGGTGTGTGTTTTTCGTATGTAAAATGGGTAGAGGAGGGCTCTATTTATAGGCAGTCTGGGAATCGTCAATGAAGCCGTGCGGCCAGAGACCCTTGGCTAATGCAGCCGTGCGACATTTTCCCTTGTGACTCAGCATGTTTCTAGAATCATGCAAGGTGGCCATTCTAGAACTTTTTCCAAATTAAGAAAAACGTGTTTCTTAATTGGGAAGCATTCCCTTTAGCTCTTGTATGATTTGGAACAGTTCCGGAATTGTTCCGGAACTCCAGGAAAGTCCGGGGAATTACCGGGAAATTTATCGGAATTGCCGGGAAATTTAACCGGAAGGCATGAGCCAGATTTGGGTACTTACAGTACTTACAATTCCCACGGGCGGGAGGGAAGGGTCCAATTAAGTCGACGCCCCACATGTCGAATGTCCAAGCTGCAATTACGGGGGTTTGCTCAGTCGTAGGCAGATGGGGTAGGTTGGCAAACATTTGGCATTGGTCACACTGCTGCACAAAGTCATGGGTGTCTGCTCTCATGTGTGGCCAGTAGTACCCCAAAGTGATCAATTTGTCGGCTAGAGTCCTGGCCCCCGGGTGTCCACCACAAATCCCACTGTGTACTTCATGCATCAGCGTAGTGATCTCTTGAGGGTGGATACACTTCAATAGTGGTCGAGTGTAGGATCTCCTGAATAGCTCACCTCCTTGAATGACGTACCTCGGAGCTTTCTTTTTGACAGTTCGAGCTTTCTTCTCGTCATTAGGCAGCTCGCCACTTTCTAGGTATGCCTTCATTTCTTCAATCCAGCACTTCTCATAACTCCAATTTCTCGAGGGATCTTCTATGCATTGAATTGTAACCCTTTCATAAGCTGGGCTTTCAAGGTAAGAGATGGGCTCTTCATGTGGCTCGTCTGATGTAGCTAACTTTGAGAGTAAGTCAGCTAACTCATTTTCCTCTCGACCAATCCTTTGGATCCCCCAGAATTCTAAGTCTTTTGTCAACTCTTTCACCAGGTCGCAGTATTTGATCAGAATGGAATTAAGTACCTCGTACTCGCCTCTAACCTTGTTGACTATCAGTTGAGAATCACAGTATGCCATGATTTTTGTCGCACCAAAGCACTTAGCATACTCTATGGCAGCTACCAGAGCTTCATATTCCGCCTGATTGTTGGATGCATCAAACTTGAACCTTAGTGATTCCTCGTACACAGATCCAGATTCTGGCTCAATTAGAACAATTCCAGCTCCACTGACATTTTTTGTAGCTGACCCATCTGAGTAGACCTTCCAGCAATCGTCGGGTAGAGTGATGGCGGGCTGGGACTCTAGTTCTTTCCCTTTGGTTTTTTCCTTTTCAGCTCGCTGCTCGCTGTCCTCCTTGGTGAACGTAAGCTCGACCAAGAAATCTGCTAGAGCTTGAGCCTTCAACGCTTTTCTAGGTCGATACTCGATGTCAAATTCCGTAAGGGCAATCGACCAATTGAGCAAGCGACCTGAACTCTCCGGCTTGTGCAATATTTTTCTCAAGGGAGCATTTGTAAGAACCACTATAGGGTGAGCCAGGAAATAAGCTCGTAGCTTTCTTGAAGCTACGACTAGAGCATATGCGACCTTTCAGCATTGTAGTACCTGCTCTCCACATCTGATAAGGCTTTGCTGATGTAGTATACTGGCTTTTGAAGCCCCTCCTCTTCTCTGACCAAGACTGCTGCAACTGACTTGTCTCCTACAGACAGATACACGAACAAGGTTTCACCAGTGGTCGGGCTACTTAGGAGAGGTGGAGTAGCGAGGTAATCCTTCAGCTGTTGGAACGACGAATGACATTCGGTCGTCCATTCAAAGTTTTTCGTCCCCCTCAAAGCTTTGAAGAAGGGGAGAGACCTCTCTGCCGACTTAGATATGAAGCGACCAAGAGCTGCTACTCTTCCATTAAGTCGTTGCATTTCTTTGATACTGGTGGGAGCCTTCATGTCGACTAAAGCCTTGATTTTTTCCGGATTAGCTTCTATGCCCCGTTGGGACACCATAAACCCCAGGAACTTGCCAGCTGCTACTCCAAAGACACACTTGCTAGGGTTGAGCTTCATGTCGTTTGCTCTCAAATTGGCGAACGTTTCTTTTAGGTCGACTATGTGACGTCCGACCTTAGTTTTGATGACCATATCGTCGACGTAAGCCTCCATATTTCGGCCAATTTGTGAGGCAAAGACCTTGTTTACCATTCTTTGATAAGTCGCACCGGCATTCTTCAATCCAAATGGCATCATGTTGTAGCAGTAGATGCCTCCAGCCGCTTGAAATGCCGTCTTGACTATGTCATCCTCATGCATCTTAATCTGGTGGTACCCCGAATAAGCGTCGAGGAAACTGAGGGTGGAGTGACCAGCAATGGAATAAACTAGTTTGTCGATTCTAGGAAGGGGATAGCTGTCCTTCGGGCAAGCAAGATTTAGAGTGGTGAAGTCGACACACATCTGCCATTTGCCATTTGATTTCTTCACCATGACCACATTGGCCAACCACGTTGTATGAGTGGCCTCCTTGATTATCCCTGCACTCAAAAGTTTCTGTACCTCAACTTTTATGGCCTCCTCCTTATCGCGAGCAAAACTTCTCAATTTTTGGGGTCTAGGCTTTATGGTCGGGTTGACTTCAAGTCTGTGAACGGCGACCTCTTCCTTGATTCCCTTCATGTCTTCTACTCTCCATGCAAAGACATCATTGCTCCCCTTGATTAGCTCGATGATTTCCAGCCTTTCTTCAGCTGACAATTGTTTCCCAATCTGAATTTTTTGGTCGGGGTAGGAAGGGTTGGTGACTACCGATTCTAGCTCGTCCACAGCCTCCAGCTCTGGACCATCTCTGAACTGCAGAGTCTCAATGATGATCTCCCTAACTCTTTGTCTCTCCTCGGCCCCCAGGTGTGGAGCTTCCTCAGCTATCATATCATCCAGCTTATCTGCAACCTCGCTGGTGGTGGCCCCCGAGTTATTGTCGATCTGGAGGCATAGGTTGCCTATGAGGACTTGGTCGACCATAACTACATCTGGATCGACCGTTGTGGTTTCAGAGTGACGTGTCGACTCAAACATGACCTCATCATTTGAGCGATAGGTCGACTCTTCCACATTGGTGATCGTTGACAGTCGGGTAGTTTTGGTGACTGACTGGGACAGCTTCAAGTAACCATATGCAGTCTCAATTTCTAACTCCCTTTTCTTTCTTTCTCTGAGAACATGATCCAGGTAGGCTCGAGCTGTGCCTTGTACACATCCTACTCCAGCAGGCGTAGGGAACTTGACTCGCTGGTGAGGGATTGATGCAACCATTCCAAGCGCGACCTGACCAGGAATACCAAGTATAGCAACATAGTCACTGTTCACATCTATCACAATAAATTGTACCTTTGATACTACCCTGTGGGGGTGCTGGCCTAGGTCGACATCGAGTTCAATCTGTCCTTTGGCATTAACTCGATAGTTGGTGAAACCCTCCAACCTGCCATCATATCTTTCAAGCTGCTCGTCATTAAGTCCCATCTCTTGGAAAGTCTTGTAGAATAAAATGTCCTTGCAGGCCCCCGTGTCGACTAAGAGTCTGCTCGTCGTACATCCGTCTATGAGACCTGGGATGACGAGAACTTGCTCCCTAGCCGCCATATTGGTTGCCAACTCATGGGGGTAGAAGCTGATCACATCATCTCTGACATCTCTCCTTGGAGGCACATGTGGGGCCTTGTTGAGCTGAAATTTTTTATGTTTGATGGCCGTGTTGCTGGCTTGCTCTGTAATGACTCCCAAGTTCAATCTAGGTTACCTTGGTCCCTGCTGTCCACCTGCTGGTTGCTCGCCCCCACCAGCTTGAGGCCTTTTAACATATGCGTCTAGCCTTCCCTGGTCGACCATTCTCTGGATGATACGCTTCAATCCCAAGCAATCCTCTGTGAGATGACCTGTGTCTTTGTGATAATCACAGTACTTGCTGTTGTCCCGTCTGAACTTGTTGCCTGGGTTCATTGGGGCAGGTGGGGCCAGCTTGACCGCATTCATGATTTCAGTTCGACTCACCGTTAGGGGAGTGAAAATCTCGGGCACCCTCTCTGTCGCCCTGGTCCTGTTCTTTCCATTTTTATTGTTTCCTCCATTTTTGTTGGAGTCTTTCTTGTCATCGGCGACCTCAACCTTGGGACCTTTCCCATTCTTCTTTTCTTTTCTCTCCTCGGCTAGTGCCACGTTATAAACCTTCTCGAACAACTCCTGTCGAGTAGTCACTGTACGCACCGTCAGTTCGTAATCCATGTCTGCCGAGGAAATACCATTCCGGAAGCAATTGATCACCTCCCTGTCAGTGAGATCTTCCTCGATCTTATCCACCATCTCCTTGAACTTGGTGAAGTAGCTCATTGAGCTTTCATTTTTAGCTTGCACCAAGTTACTTAGATCGGTAACTGTCACCTTTCGAGCTCCAGCAGTTGAGAAGCGATCTAGGAACTTTGTCCTGAAACACGTCCAGGTGGAGATGCTACCAGCTGCCAAACCATTGAACCAGGTTAGGGCTGCCCCAGTGAGTGTGCTTATGAGAGCTTTACACATATTGTCGTCCTCATTGGCGACAAAGCACATTGTGGCTTCCAGATGTGCTATATGACTTTTTGCATTGGTTGACCCTGAATACTTCTCTAGAAGGGGCAACCTAAATCCAGCAGGAGGTCGACTGTCTCTCAATTCCTTGGACAAAGGTTGAAGAGCAAAGTCGATTCGTTCAACCTTTCCAGTGTCCTTTTTCTTCTCCTCCTCCCATTGTTCAAACCTCTTCTTCATCAACAGCCATTCCCTAGCGTCGGGTCTGTCATCTCCTGCAGGGGGAACGACATTCGACCTTTGACCTTCGCTCCTGGGGGGAGTTACCTGCCTACTCCTCCTGTCTCGGTGAGAATGAGCCCTTTCGATCGAGCGGAGACCTATGCCTGTCATTCCTTTGGGGCGACCTGCGCCTCTCATCCCGGGATGGCGACCTGCGCCTATTATCTCCAAGTGGCGACCTGCGCCTTTCTTCTCTTATGGGCGTCCTGCGCCCATTCCTGTCTCTATGAGATTGAGATCTTTGTGTCCTGGCTGGTGAACCATGTCGGCTTCTATTGGCCTCTAAGTGGGTCCTCAAATCCGATTGAGCCTCCTGCTCCCTATTCCTGGTGAGGCTAGCCCTTAAGTCATTACTCGGCACATGAATAAGGGTTGGAGGTCGTTGAACTATCCTGTCTTCGCCGTTCTGTCCCACACCTTCATTAGGCCTAGCACTCCTGGCCTGCTGCCTGTTGGAGACTTGAGAGGGAGCCACCCTCTCTGATCTTATATCCGCCTTCTCAGCCTCCTCTATAGCCAGTAACTCGGCCAGAATCTGGGCTCGCTCCAATAACATTTCCTTTCTACTCAATGGGTTGGATGAGGGACCTGCCCTATTTCCAACATTCACATGAGCAGTTGGACGCTTAGGGGGAGGTGGAGCTCCTTGTCCCTCCATGTGTCTTTTCCCTCTTCTGGTATCGGGCAATCCTCTGCCATCAACAACACTGGTAGAGCGAGTTGCTCTACCATGAGGACGATTTGGTGGGGGAGGAGGCAGATTTGCGTTTTCAGCATTGGTGTTGAGATCTGCGTTGGTGTTGGCATTCACCTCATTGAGTTCATCAGAAGCCTCTGTCACATGCCCGTCTGGGGTTACCATTGTTGTAGGTTGATGAAATTTTCGAGGTCAAGCTAAAGCACGATTCCCGGCAATGGAACCAAACTGATGCTGCAGGAATTGTGCTTATCAGTAATCCTCCACGTGGCAGGACTAATCACCTGGCTCCTGACCTGAAAACAAGAACCCACGACTAGCCGGATGTGTCTCCGGCTTAGACCCTCGGGCGTGAGAGTAAGATTACAGTTGAATATAGCTCAAAATGTATTGAATAATGAATTCAGATAACAAAATGGCAGTTACCTCTGCACCGGTGATAGTGATGAAGTATTTATAGGTAAAGACAGTTGTATATTTGGTAGTGCTGCATGAGCTCCGAGATTTTAGGGACAGTTACAAATAATGTGAACGTGTCTGGTAACGGCTCCTGATTTGTAGGGAACCGGTTATGGAAAGGTTTGACTCATGTGCGTCCAATCTGTTAGGTCGACACTTGGTGATTAGGTCGAGGTCGCCATTTGTGGAATGGTCGACCTGACTGGCGGGTAGAGCATGGTTCGTACCCGAAGGGTAGTATGGATCATTGGTTCGGATCAAGCTAGGTCGGGACCTTGGAGGTCGGACAATGAGCTTAGATCGACAGATGCTGTTGTTGGGCCTTGGGCCTTATGGTAATTGGGCCAGCTCCACCAAGGATGTGGATGCCACGGCTGTCTGTGTTTGGGCTTTACTTGCTTGGTCCAGTTCGACACTTTTAGTATGTTCAGGTATATAAAAATGATAGAAAAAAATCTAAACAATTTAAAATATATAAAAGAAAAGAGGGACGTACTATCCTTTATTTATTTATTTGTATTTTTATTAATTTTTTATTTTTTATTGACTAGGAAATAATATTTTAGACTTTTTTTTATTACTGATATTTTTTCAAAAATGTATATAAAAAAAGATAGACAAAAAACTAAACAATTTAAAGTATATAAAAGAAAAGAGGGACGGACTATCCTTGATTTATTTTTATTTTTTATTAATTTTTTATTGATTAGAAAATAATATTTTAGACTTTTTTTATTACTGATTTTTTTTTCAAAAAGGTATATAAAAAAAGATAGAAAAAAACTAAACAATTTAAAGTATATAAAAGAAAAGAGGGACGGACTATCCTTTATTTATTTTTATTTTTTATTAATCTTTTATTGAATAGGAAATAATATTTTAGACTTTTTTTTATTACTGATATTTTTTTCAAAAAGATATATAAAAAAATTGAAAAAAACTAAACAATTTAAAGTATATAAAAGAAAAGAGGGACATATATATTTGAGGACATTTTAAACATTTATACAAATAAGTATAAACAGGTCCGTGCGAACCTTGTTGCAACGGGCCAAACGGATTACAGATCAAACGAATCTTTTGATTCGCGAGTCAAAGACCAATCCGTACGAATCTTCTTAGTCTAAACCCGTCCCGTATATAAAACAAACCAAGCGAATAACTGGCCACAAATTAAATGGGTGCGGACCACAAGCTGTCCGAGCCGCTCACTGGCCACGGCCCAAAATTCCAGCTCCATCTCCGGATGGAACATAAGATTAATATAATCAATCACATCAATTTATTGTTAGACATTCTAGCTATCCTAATCATATCAAATATTCTTAATATTAAATGAAATGAATTATAACCTTGTACGCAAACATTTGTTGACAAGTGTTGCTTAAAAATAATTAGGTTTTAGTCACTATCATATTTCTCCTACAATTATTTCTCCTACAATAATTTCCTACAATAATTTACTCCCTCCGTTCCAATTTAAATGTCCAAAAATGGGTTCGGCATGAAAATTAAGAAAAGTGATGTAGGAAAGAGAAAAAGTTTAAATGTTGTGAGTATGAAAAATTAAATAGGAGAGAGAATGAGTGGAAGGAATAGTTAGGAGAGGAAATGTTGTGAGTGTAAAAATAAAGTAGGAGAGAGAATGAGTGGGTGAAATAGTAATAAAAAGTTTCCTTTTTTGGGTTGGGACATTTTCAATGGGACGCTCAAAAAGAAAAGTTGGAACATTTAGATTGAGACGGAGGGAGTATTTAACAAGACCAATTTATACGCAACTAGACACGTCGCCTCCAACAACTGAGGAAGGAGCGATCATTTGTTCATCTATACTATATTAAAAGGAAGCAAGTGGTAAATTTTTCAACAATAAAGAGCAAATATGACATTTCTCATCCTTTGAATAAAACAAATAGTACTTCACAATTCCCATGAATTTTCCATTTATTTTTTAAAGTTGCTTTCCCCCTTAAAAGTGTCAACATCAAAGGGCAAAATAGTACACACATTGTTTCATTAAGGGCAACCAAGTCTTTCAACTCTAGGATATAGTTGTAATATTCATAAAATCTTAAGATTTTACAAAAAAACGTTTTTTTAGGTCTTTTAACAAAGGTTTTATTTCAAGACTTAAAAAAAAGATTTATTTTATAAATATATTTCAAAATTGACCTATAAATATTAAAAATTCATAAATTATTACTTTATTTATTTTATCCAAAAAGGTAATTCAAATAGATTTTGTATTACTATTCCTATATTTAAGTTAAAAAAATTATAAGTTAATAATTTATTTATTTTAAGTTTATTTTAAAAAATATTTTGTTTTAAGTTGTTTAGTTAAACCTTTTTTACAATTTTGTATACAACCCATCTAAATAATAAATTATATTTTATTTTTTTGAAATAATAATTTTTAGTCAAATCTAAAAATTATTATTACCAAAAAAATTCTATTTAGTGTTTTTTAATAATTATTAAGTGTTAATTATACAATATATATATATAAATATATATATATATATATATATATATATATATATATATATATATATTGAGATGAGTATATGTTTCTTTTAAAAAAAACAAGATGAGTATACCGCATGTTTTTTTTTTACTTTATCCCATGTCAGGAAGCGAGGAGATGAGTATTAATTGTGTACGAATTTTATTTTAAAAATAAGCCAAAAAATACGGCATGAAAAAAGTGGAGTATAAATATTGTGTATTTTTTTATATAACGTGTATTATATGTAATATAGGTAAATTATGAATATTAATTATACATTTACCTAATGTTTTATAAGTATAATATATTTATAAAAATATGCCTTAACTCTCACGTGAAAAGAAAGAAAGAAAAAAATCAAACGAGAATGTAAAAAAATAGCAATCTTTATTGTTTTTCTAAAAAATGAAAATTAATTATACATTTTGGGACGGAGGAAATAGTACTACTATATTAATCTATATACATAAATCTTAAAATATTATATAACAATAACATTAATGAAATTTGTAAAAATCAAACGTGGATGTAGAAGTTGAATACGGCTCAAGAACAAAATAACTAATCAAAAATCGAAATTGATGATATTTGAAAGTTTCATATAATTTTTTTGTTTGGAGAATTAGTAGAGTTCAGAATTTCGAATTGCAGTTGAAGAGAAAGATTGAGAGACTTAGAACTAGGATAGATTACGCTTTTCCAATCGTTGGCGAAAACTAAGTAACATTGTGGGCAAATTACTTCCCTTAATCACCTGTTTCTTAACTACAATTACGCACATATCACGTTCAATACACAATAACTATGTTTTACATCAAAAATATGCGTTTAATTCAATATCAATGAAAAATGGACGCCAAACGTGAGTATTATTGAATAGAACAAGAATTTACGTATAAAACGCGTTTTGTACAAACTAACTATGCTTTAAATATAGTTTTCAAATAAGTGTTTTACAATGTATACAAACATCTCTATTTTATGTTGTATTTGTATAAATTTTCGTCTTGTTTGTGTTAGTAGATGTCCGTGCATCGCATGAAAGTAACACTAGTTTACATTAAACTAATACTACATTACTAGAGTATACTCCCTCCGTCCCGTCCGAAAGGGCAAAATTTGTGTCTTGCACGAAAATTAAAAAAGTGATGTATGAAAGAGAAAAATTGTATAGTGGAATAAATGTTGTGAGTGAAAGGTGATGTAGGAAAGAGAAAGTGGGGTAGAAAATAGTTAGTGGATATTTATTGTGAGAGTATGACAAGTGGGTCCCACAAATAAAAAATTAATAAAAAACTTTCCATTTTTGAGTTGTGTCCTTTCAAATGAGACGCTCAAAAAAGAAATTTGTGCCCTTTCGGACGGGGCAGAAGAAGTATTCAATAGTGAATCTATTCTCAGGCCAATATACTACCTCCTCCGTCTCACTAAAAACAAAAATACACAATTAATATTACATGAAAATTAAAAAAATAATATAATTGAGCAAGTGTTACGAGCATGAAAAATGATCTAACAGAGAGAAAGTATGATAGGAAATAGTGAGTGAATAGTTATTATAAATATGATAAGTGAGTACGAATAAAAAAATATTAAAAATTTTCAATTTTAATAGTTTGCAAATTTGAATGAGACGTCAAAAATGAAAATTTGTGACTTTTCGGATGAGATGGAGTATATTGGAAGATTTCTACCTTCAAAAAAAAAAAAAAAAAAAAAAAAAAAAGAAGAAGAGGAGGTTCTGGATAGTGGTAAATTCAAAATTTTGTAAAAAGGAATTAAAATTATGATGTACTAGTAGTATTTTTTTTTCCTAAATTAAAGAGGTCAATATGATATAATAAACTTCTTTAATAGTAAAAATATTATATTTCTAGATTTGAATTTCATAAAAATGACACAACAAATTCAAGGGGGCCAACAAATGACTTGGCCTTGGACCACTGTTTGTTGATCAAGAAACTTAAACAATTGAATGAAAAATTACATAATTTTAAGTAAAATTAAAAAACAATAACTTTACATAAATAAATTTAGTGACTTTATCATAAAAAAAGATATTATTTTTAGAATATTTATTTTCTAATAATCACTTATTTAAGATTGAAAGAGAATAAGTATATATCACTTGCTAAAAAGCTTTAGCTCAATCGACATATCTAATATCTATTTTTATGCGAGAGATCAGAGGTTGAAGCTCAATCGACATATCTAATATCTATTTTTATGCGAGAGATCAGAGGTTCAAGCCACACCAATGCAATTTCTAGCACTTATAAGTGTTAATTTTGTAATATTTAAGTCATTCATTAATATATAAAAATCCAAATAATATACTCTTTCCGTCCTTAAAAGATTGTCATGTTGTACATTTTGCAATTATTAAGAAAGAGCTTCACCTTCTTGTACCTTAGTAGATTTGCATTATCATTCATGCCTAAGTTTAGAAATGGAACATATTTTTTGGGACAAATCAAAATAACAAATGAGACAATCTTTTAGGGACGGAGGGGAGTATATTACTCCGTTATTCAAAGAAAATTATATTTAAACGCATCCCTCTAAAAAGTAAAAAGTAAGGTCATCTTTAGATATGTGGCTCATCTTTTGATTCATTAATATTGTTTTCTTCTAAAAAATAATTAAATTAGTTTCTTTTTATTTTTGGTTCAATTTTTTTCCTTTCTATCTTTCTTTTTATTTTATTTAAACGTATCCCTCTAAAAATGATTAATTCCCTAAGCCTCCTCTCGGGCCAGATCAATTTGCTTGATAAGAACATGACATACATCTCCTATACCCCAAATAATAGTTCATCCAAATCAAAATTCCACATAAATTCTTTGACCCATCAACAAAAATGTTTATAGTCAATTCTTCCTATTATAACACATATTGTCCAGGTTCACAACCCCCCCCCCCCAAATCACAATCCTCTTCGGCAATAGCAGCAACACAGTTTATAAAAGCACTGACCTCCGGCCCGATCAAATCCGACTACCGAAAACCTAGGTCTGCAAATATATGGTCAAAATTCCGGCATCCATTATTGATTTCAATTAGATTTTGCAAATCTAGTCTGATAACCCCATCTCTAGACTTCCTAGGGGAAATTTTGGTTCCTACTCCAAATGTGCTTATATATATTGACTGCTTTTGGTTCCTACTCCAAATTATAATTTAAGTATGAAATTTCTTATATAAAATAAATTATTTATTTTAACTTTCTTCTAGTTCTTTTATACGCAAGAAATTAAATATCATCATTTATTTTTTGTAAGTTTATTATTTTCCTTTTTTTTGGTTATCAATGGTTGGTAGGAAAAGAAAAAAATAATAAAAAGAAAAAAGGATTAGTTTTTTTTTTTTAGCATAAAACTTGAGGGGTGAATGTATTGATTAATATTTTTACCATATATCAACAATATTAAACATTATTAGGTTGAAAATTTGTAATATTTATTAGTATTTATTAATTTCAAATATTAAAAATCAGTAGTAAATTTACTAATACATTTTTTTTTAAAGAAAACTAAAAATATTGAATAATATTTTGGTAACCTCATATCATCTATAAGTATTTTCAATATTACATCCGATATTTGCAAGTTTCTTTGTTTTATAGTAAAAAATTATTGAAAATTAATGTATTCACATATAATTTGATTATTTTAATATAACCAATGAAAACCTAACAAAAATATTTAGTTAAAAAGGAAAATAAAATATTTGCTTACTCTAAACAATAATTCATTGTTAAATATGGTATATTATTTATTTAAGTTATGTATTTAAAGTCAAATATTTCCATGATCATAATTAATTGAGATTTTAATTATAAAATGTAGTGGATATGTTACACTTGTAGTGTAGATAATATCTCCCTAACATATTTCATTAATTTCTAAAATATTAAAGGACAATTATGTCAATATACAAAACATGTAGTGGATTAGTAAAAATCGTAGTGGCGATAGCCCCTCCCAACAATTGTTTGTTTTGTTTTTTAGAGTTTTTTTTTTTGTTTAAATATGGATCTTATAGTTAAACTATAAGATTGATTTGAGTCTTATAGCTAAACTATCAAAGTCAATTTTAACAAAATATCAGTGTTTTTTTTTTGTGTGAAAAAAATGACTCTTATACTTCAACTCTAATAGTCTCTCTTTGGCGCCTAAATGTCCCCCCGGCGGGAGTTATTTTGATAACGGAAAAGATTTATTTTACGGAATCTGTCCCATAAAAGAGATTCATGTTTAGATTTTTTGAAGAACAATCTTCGTCTTTCTTCTGGTTATAGATGAAACCGGTAGCCCTGGGGCAAGACCGTGGACTCATTGACCGGAGGATTGGTTCGATGACGGGTTTTGTATTAAAATTATACGTCCTTTTTTTTTTTTGAAATATTTAGTCTGATAGTTAAAGCATAAGAATCTGTTTTAATAAAATATCGTAGTTTTTTTTTTTTTTAAATGACTCTTATACTTGAACTATCAGATTTTATTTAGTATGATATCTAAAGTATAAGAGTCAGTTTTAATAAAATATCATAATTTTTAAATTCTTAAAATCTGGAAAAAATAAGTGAAAAAATAACTTTTATAGTTTTAGTATAAGAGGCAAACTAGTATTATGCTTCAAGTATAAGAACAGACTGATATTTGGCAAAAAAATGTAGTGTGCATTTGTCATTGAGCTCTAACGTGTCCTTACAAAGAATATTGTAAATTTTGTGTCTTTATTTATAAGAAATTTTCATTTGGACAAATGACCCTAGGAATCACAAGTCCTTTTTAAAATAGACATAAAAATATTTATACAGTTTTACTTTAAAATTTATAAAATTTAAATGAGTTGGTCTTACAAAAAACGCGTTTAAAGTTTAGGAAAAATCATTTTTACACTGGCACTTAATAACACTAACACTGACACTTTTTTACACTAACACTGACACTTTTTTACATCGGCACTTAATATACATACACTGACACTTTTTTACACTGACACTTTGTTACACTAACACTGACACTTTGTTACACTAACACTGATACTTTGTTACACTGACACTTTTTACACTGGAACTTAATATACATGTACTGACACTTTTTACACTGGCACTTTGTAACACCAACACTGACACTTTTTTACGCTGGCACTTTGTTATACATTCACTGACACTTTGTTACACTGGTACATGCACTAGAGGGGGAAACAAAACACGTTTTTTCTGAGCTTAAGGAAAAACGCGTTTTTTGTAAGATTTTGACAATTTAAATATTTTTAAAATCTCTCAAATAAAAAATAAACATTTTTTGTTTTTAATAAAAATTAACCATTGTGAGAGTCAACGTAGAAAATCATTCCATTTCCAAAAGATCTCTCAACTTTTTCTGAAAGGATCTCACCCCTCTCTCTCCTCCTCCTTCACACACAGTGAGTGAGAGAGAAAGTAATACTGACACTTTATTACATTAACTCTGACACTTTTTACACTGACACTTAATATACATGTATTGACATTTTTTTACACTGACACTTTGTTACACTAACACTGACACTTTTTTACACTGGCACTTTGTTATACGTGCACTGACACTTTGTTACACTGGCACTGACACTAGCGGGGGAAACAAAACACGTTTTTTCTGAGCTTAAGAAAAAATGCATTTTTTGTTAGATTTTGACAATTTAAATATTTTAAAAATCTCTCGAATAAAAAATAAACACTTTTTTTTTGTTTTTAATACTCTAAAAATTAACCATTGTGAGAGTCAACATAGAAAATCATTCCATTTCCAAAAGATCTCTAGATCTTTTTCTGAAAGGATCTCACCCCTCTCTCTCCTCCTCCTTCTTCACACACAGTGAGTGAGAGAGAAAGTAATACTGACATTTTGTTACACTAATCCTGACACTTTTTACACTGACATTTTTGTTACACTAACACTGATACTTTTTAACACTGACACTTTGTTATACATGCACTGACATTTTGTTACACTGGCACTGACACTGGCGGAGGAAACAAAACACGTTTTTTCTAAGCTTAAGGAAAACGCGTTTTTTTTAAGATTTTGGCAATTTAAATATTTTAAAAATCTCTCAAATAAAAAATAAACATTTTTTTTGTTTTTAATAAAAATTAAACATTGTGAGAGTCAGCGTAGAAAATCATTCCATTTCCAAAATATCTCTCAACTTTTTCTAAAAGAATCTCACCCCTCTCTCTCCTCCTCCTTCACACACACAGTGAGTGAGAGAGAAAGTAGCAGTATCAGTATCAGCAGCAAGAAAATGTTGAAGTTGGCCGACAAAATCAAGACTCTGCTGAACAACAGATGGCTAGTTTTTGTGGCTTCAATGTGGGTTCAATCATGTTCTGGAACTGGGTACTTGTTTGGGAGTTTATCCCCTGTAATCAAGAGCAGGATGGGTTACAATCAAAGACAGGTTTCTATGTTGGGTGTAACCAAAGATCTTGGCGATGCATCTGGGATCATAACCGGAAACTTATGTGAAGTTTTGCCAATTTGGGCTGTTTTGTTCATTGGTGTGGTCCAGAATTTTGTTGGCTATGGTCTTATTTGGCTCACTGTCACTCGTGCCTTGCCTCCTTTCCCTCTCTGGCTGGTCAGTTTCACACACACACACTCTTACTATCCATCTGTTAAAGTTTTAGTCTTGCTTTGCTTATATGGATTGGAATATGATGTTCTTAAAAAGGTAAAATGTCATTTAGGGGCAAACAACTTCGGAAAATGGACATTCACTTAAACTTAAAGGCAATAGAAAATGGACATTCCTTTCTGGACGAAATAAAACTGTTGTATAAACATCTTGTGTAACCTCTAATTAAGGATCACGTAGTGGTACCAGAAGTAGAATTAGTTAAGCAATTACCTATGAAGAAAAGAAAAAAAGTGGAAACCTCTAGAATTCTAGCCTTTATAGGTAATAAATATGATAAAATAAACTTCTTTAATAGTAAAAATATTATATTTTAAATTTGAATTACATAAAAATGACACAACAAATTCAAGGGGCCAACACAATGACTTGGCCTTGGGCCACTATTCAAACTTATGTTGAAAATAATATTTAAACGCATCCCTCTAAAAAGTAAGGTCATCTTTAGATATGTGGCTCATCTTTTGAATCATTAATATTGTTTTCTTCTAAAAAATAATTAAATTAGTTTCTTTTTATTTTTGGTTCAATTTTTTTCCTTTCTATCTTCATTTTACTAATGAAAAATGGGGATGTTTGGAATGGGCCTGATTTTTCCATAAAATGTTGTCCGTCCAAAAACGAATGTTTACTGTAATGAAAAATTATATCAAAGTAAGGCTACGTTTGTTTTGACGTAAAACGTTTTCAGAAAAATATTTTCCGGAAAATGAAGATGTTTTCCGAAAAATGAAGATGTTTTTCCGAAAAATGAAGATGTTTTCCGAAAAATGAGATAAACATGTTTTCGGCTGTTTGGTAAGGAAATTTCCGAAAAATATTTTCATGTGTTTAGTGAAAATATTTTTTGATATATATATATATATATATATATATATATATATATATATACTATTATTATGAGTATTATTATTATTATTAAGATTATTATTATTATTATTATTATTATTATTATTATTATTATTATTATTATTATTATTATTATTATTTTATTATTATTATGATTATGATTATGATTATGAATATTATTATTATTATTATTATTATTATTATTATTATTATTATTATTATTATCATGATTATGAATATATATATATATATATATATATATATATATGTATATATATGTATATATATATATATATATATATATATATGTATATATATACATATATACATATATATATATATATATATATATATATATATATATACATATATATATATATATATATATATATATATATATATATATATATATATATATATATATATTATTATTATTATTATTATTATTATATTATTATTATTATTATGATTATATATTATTATTATTATTATTATTATTAATATATATATATATATATATATATATATATATTAGATATATATATATATATATATATATATATATATATATATATATATTATTAGAATGAGGAAGTAGAATGTTGTACCTTGTGAAATATGAGTTGTACATGAAGGGCACCATTTTTCGAAAAATGTTTTACTTAGGAAAAATGCGTAAGTCGTTTTACTTAGGAAGGGCGTAAAATGTTTTCCGGAAAACGTTTTCTCCATTTTCCGGAAAACAACCAAACACCGGAAAACGAGTTATTTTACGATTTTTTTTTTCGGAAAACAAGTTATTTTACGAAAAATATTTTTCGAAAAACGTTTTACGTCGAAACAAACGGAGCCTAACTATCTGTTTTTGAAAAAAAAAACGAAAAAAACTAAAATTTCCCATTTTATCATATGCTTATGAATCTAAGAATTCTAAAAAGGATTAATTCCCTAAGCCTCCTCGGGCCAGATCAATTTGCTTAATAAGAACATGACATACATCTCCTATACCCCAAATAAATAGTTCATTCAAATCAAAATTCCATATAAATTCTTTGACCAGTCATAAAAATGTTTATAGTCAATCTTACCTATTATAACAAATATTGTCCAGGTTCCCCCTCCCCCCCAAATCACAATCCTCTTCGGCAATAGCAGCAACACCGTTCATAGAAGCACCGACCTCCGGCCTCTAAGCTCCATCCCTAATCAGATCCGACTACCGAAAACATAGGTCTGCAAATATCTGGTCAAAATTCCGGCATTCCGTCATTGATTTCAATTAGATTTTGCAAATCTAGTCCGATAACCCCGTCTCTAGACTTCCTAGGGGAAATTTTGGTTCATACTCCAAATGTGCTTATATGTTGACCGATTGTGGCAAGGTCTTGTCTTGAATGTTAATTATGGAATTGTTCCTCTTGATGAAGCATTAATAAGTGATTTTGTGCATTATTTGCGAGATATGTTCACTTGAAAGCAGATTTGGGAGTTTCATCTAGATTATTTAATTTTGTTAACTTTGACTGTTATGTATTTGACATATTTTGATAGTTTGATGCATAACAATTTTGGAAGGGGTTATTGTCACTACAACAATTACTTATTCACTACATTCATTATATTTATAGTAAATTCATTATTTACTTGACACATTTGTCCTTTAATTTATACTATAAAATTTACTCATTCACTATCTAGACATCTATTAATATTCATTAAAACTATATATTTGTTACTTTTTTCATTTTCAAAATAATTTATTTTAATCATGTTAAAATAATAAATGTTTTATATGAAAGAAATTATAATTTAAGTATGAAATTTCTTATATGAAATAAATTATTTATTTTAACTGTCTCTTAGTTCTTTTATACGCAAGAAATTAAATATCGTCATTTATTTTTTGTAAGTTTATTTTTTTCTTTTTTTGGTTATCAATCGTTGGTAGGAAAAGAAAAAAAAGCTAATAATAATAACAAGAAAAAACGATTAGTTTTTTTTTTAGCATAAAACTTGAGGGGTGAATGTATTGATTAATATTTTTACCATATATCAACAATATTAAACATTATTATGTTGAAAAATATGTAATATCTATTACTAGTATTTATTGATTTCAAATATTAAAAATCAGTGGTAAATTTACTAATACAAATTTTTATAGAAAACTAAAAATATTGAATAATATTTTGGTAACCTCATATCGTCTATAAGTATTTTCAATATTACATCCGATATTTGCAAGTTTCTTTGTTTTGTAGTAAAAAATTATTGAAAATTAATGTATTCACATATAATTTGATTATTTTAATATAACCAATGAAAATCTAACAAAATAATTAGTTAAAAAGGAAAATAAAATATTTGCATAATCTAAAAAAATAATTCATGGGTAAATATGGTATATTATTTATTTAAGGTATGTATTTAAAGTCAAATATTTCCATGATCACAAATAATTGAGATTTTAATTAGAAAATTTAGTGGATATGTAACACTTGTAGTGTATATAATATCTCCTTAAGATATTTCATTAATTTCTAAAATATTAAAGGACAATTATGTCAATATTCAAAAAATGTAGTGGATTAGTAAAAACCGTAGTGGCAATAGCACCTTCCAACAATTGTTTTTTTTTTTTTTAATATGGATCTTATAGTTAAACTATAAGATTGATTTGAGTCTTATAGCTAAACTATCAAAGTCAATTTTAACAAAATATCAATGTTTTTTTTTTTTAAATGACTCTTATACTTGAATTATAAAATTTTATTTAGTCTGATAGTTAAAGTATAAGAGTCTGTTTTAATAAAATATCAGATTTTTTTAATGACTCTTATACTTGAACTATCATATTTTATTTAGTCTGATATCTAAAGTATAACAATTAATTTTAATAAAATATCATAATTTTTTAAATCTTTAAAACTGAAAAAAAAAGTGGAAAAATAACTTTTATAGTTTTAGTATAAGAGGCAAACCAGTCTTATACTTCAGGTATAAGAACAAACTGATATTTGGCAAAAAAAAATGTAGCGTGCATTTGTCATTGAGCTCTTGAGGGTAGTTAGGTCTTTCTATCTAACGTGTCCTTACGAAGAATATTGTAAATTTTGTGTCTTTATTTATAAGAAATTTTCATTTGGACAAATGACCCTAGGGATCACCCTTTATGAAAGTAGACTGTACTGGCCTTTTTTCATTCTTTGACTTTCTTCGGGGATTTGCATTCAATTCTTCTTTTTCTTCTTATGAGTTGCTAATTGACTCAACCATGGCATGCAAGGAGTGATTTGATTGGGGAAGGTTGTGAGGCATCGCCGACTAGGGGTGTGCTCGGTACGGTTTGGCTCGATTTTAGGCTAAAACCGTTACCGAACCAAAAGTATTCGGTTTCTAATTTTAACAAACCGCCACCACTCGATTTTAGCTCGGTTCGGCGGCTTCAGTAAGTGTCGATTCGGTAATATTCGATCTTGACACCTTTACTTTATTTGGCCACGTAATTGGGTTTAGGGTTACGTAAATAAGAAGAGGAGGATGAGATGAGGATGGGGTGTGGAGGACGTGTATGGCCGAGGGAGAGGGGAGGTTTGCTTGCAAGGTAGGAGCGGCGTGAGAGGTTAGAGGAGGAGAGGAGACGAAACGGGAAGCGATGCAATATTGCGATGGGGGAGGCGAGGCGAAATTGCGATGGGCGAGGCGAATAGCCGTCAGGCAATGGTAGAGAGAGAAAAGGATATTTGGGCTTTGACAAGATTTACTAAATCTGACTAAATAATTAGTGATATATAATATTTCTTATGAATATAATTTTTATTTATTTAATATATATGAAAACTGAATAGATGAAAAATTATAGTAAATATTAGGAATATTTATTATTTAGAAGAATATCGGTACGGTTCGGTGTGAGTAATCGACATGAAATCATGTATCCCAAACCGAACTGCTAGATTCGATTTTCCAATATTTTTCCAATATTTCATAAACCGTTCCTACCCGATTTACCGTTGATATGGTTTATCGGTGTCGGTTTTTTCGATTTTATTCGATTTTTTTGGTATTTCGATTTTTCTGCTCACCCCTATCGCCGACTGAGATGAATTCTTTCTTGGGAAAGCAAGCGGAGGAGTAAAAATATGAAAAAAATACCAAAAAACCCCTATTAAAAACTTTCAAATCCAAAAAATCCAACAAATATTCTCATGTCAAAAAATCCTAATATTAGATATGCAATACCAAAATTTTCAAAATTTAACGGTTTAGCCAATGTTATTAGATTTGAGAATTCATATACTTCAAACATGGTTTTTATTTCAATTATGAGTTTACAAAGATAAAATTTATCCATCTTAAGCAATGATAGAATAAATATTCAAAAAATAATACTTTTAATATTAATAAAATTGTAGGACTAGCAAAGTAATAGTTTCTATAGTAATTCTAAAAAATAATAATGATAGTGATAATTTTTAGATTTTTTAATTATCTTTTACCAATTATTTATAATTTTATTACAAAAATTAACAATTACATCATATAAGCATGATTTTCTAAAAATTATTAGACATGACATCATAAATTTATCTTTTTATTATTTTATATCTTATTGTAAAAAATAATATTTTGTATATTATTAATTATAATTATTTATCAATATACGATAACTTTTACATTCGTAACATGTCACAAATTAAAAAAAAATATCTAAATAAAAGCTTCAAACTTAAAGAAAAAAATTAAATCGTTAAATTTTGTGTTTTTCGGTATTGAATATATAATTTTAGGGTTTTTTATAAGAGAATTATTTGTTAGTTTTTTTGGATATGAATGTTTTTTTGAGGGAGTTTCTGGTATTTTATACAGTTTTACTTTAAAATTTATAAAATTTAAATATTATAAAAATCTCTCAAACAAAAATAAACATTTTTTTGTTTTTAATAAAAATTAAATATTGTGAGAGTAAAATAAAGAGAAGAGAATCAACGTTGAAAATTCATTCCATTTCCAAAAGATCTCTCAACTTTTTCTGAAAGGATCTCACCTCTCTCTCTCCTCCTCCTTCACACACACAGTGATTGAGAGAGAAAGTAGCAGTATAAGCAGCAAGAAAATGTTGAAGTTGCCCGACAAAATCAAGACTCTGCTGAACAACAGATGGCTAGTTTTTGTGGCTTCAATGTGGGTTCAATCATGTTCTGGAATTGGGTACTTGTTTGGGAGTTTATCCCCTGTGATCAAGAGCAGGATGGGTTACAATCAAAGACAGGTTTCTATGTTGGGTGTAGCCAAAGATCTTGGCGATGCAATTGGATTCATAGCCGGAAGCTTATGTGAAGTTTTGCCAATTTGGGCTGTTTTGTTCATTGGTGTGGTCCAGAATTTTGTTGGCTATGGTCTTGTTTGGCTCACTGTCACTCGTGCCTTGCCTCCTTTCCCTCTCTGGCTGGTCAGTTTCACACACACACTCACACACACTATTTCAAGGGCTAAATTGGTTGGATATAAATTGGGCAAATTACTTGTTCTTGTAAAATTGGGATTTTAGCTGCAGTCGACCTGAAAAGATCTTTCTTTTATCAATAATTTTGATCTCGTATTGCCTTGATGTTGTTGTGTTGTAGTATATTGATTGGATCAATCTGTTCAAGTCAGTCTACTTTCTATATCTAAAGGTCAACATTAGGATATATCAAATCATATTGAAATAGTCTTGTTTTGTTTTGGTTATTTAAATTTCAATCATAATATAAATTTACATTGAAAATTACTATGAAAGACGGTTAAATAGTTGAAGGTTATTGAGCTTTAGTTTGTTTGGATTTGATTAATGATGAAAGATTATAAAGTGAGAGATCAAGGGGGGGGGGGAGTTTCAAAGAAGCACCATTGGATCTATTAATTTGAGCTTTTGCAAATATGCTCATACATGAATGAGCTTCTGGATGGATGGCTGGGTATTTTAGGTCAAAGGTTGACTTGAAAGTGTTGGTTAAATGATTTAGATGGGTTGGATCACTTGGGGGGAGTCCATATAGTCAATACTCTCTTGGTCCATTTATGAAATTATATTTTTCATTTTAATTGGTATTCTGGAAAAGTAGGTATTTAATACAGAGTTGCACGATTCGTAGTTCTTCCGATTCGAATTCGCGATTCGCTCAATCCATGGAATCCGATACGTAGAGTATTACAATTATTGCGATTCGCGAATTCGCAATATTAGTACGTTTGATTTAAATAAATATTAAAAAATATATAATAATAATAGACTTACTTTTCATAGAAAACATTTTAACGTTCTGTTATATCACCGAAAAAACACCCAAAAGAAACATTACCGAAAAAAAACCCAAAATAAACATTGATAATAACACTTAGCAGCTACATCTTTTCTTTTCCGTTGGATGCTCTTTGAACTTGATCACCATCATTCACATCAAGGCTTTCCCTCAATTCTTCAAGCCTTACCGATGAATCCTCCAAGATAGAATTATCAGGTTCAATGTCCCATATCTAGAGGACATTAATTGCGAATTCAAAGAGGTTTTTCAATAGTTAATGGGCAGCATTCATTGCAACAATGCCTTTTCATATCTAGAGGACATTAATTGCGAATTCAAAGAGGTTTTTCAAGGTATCTGAACACGAATCGAAGATTACGATTTGCGAATTCCAGCGTATCGATTCGGTATTGAATCGCTAATCGATACCTGCGAATCGATACGCGATTCGATGTCTAGATGAAAGTATCCTACAACCCATACTTTAGAAACACAGATCTATGAACACTCTTACTATCCATCTGTTAAACTTTTAGTCTTGCTTATATAGATTGGAATATGATGTTCTTAAAGGTAAAATGTCATTTAGGGGCAAACAACTTTGGAAAATGGACATTCACTTGGGGGCAATTTACTTTTAGAAAATGGACATTCATTTTTGGACGGAGTAAAACTGTTGTATAAGGTCGTGTGTAACTCTAATTAAGGATCACGTAGTGGTATCAGAAGTAGAATTAGTTAAGCAATTACCTCTGAAGAAAAGAAAAAAAGTGGAAACCTCTAGAATTCTAGCCTTTATAGGTAATAAATATGGTTAATCAACCTAACTCAATGCTGTTAGAGATTGTGTCTCACATAGCAGTAATTATGGATGTTGTTTTGATGGACATGGCATGTGTTCTGGAGCCTCTAATTAAGGTTCAAACGGTGGTACCACAGACATAGTTAGTTTAGAAGTTACCTTAAAAGGAAAAACTAATTAGTATATCCTTTTTGGAGTAAGAAAGAGAGTGAGTGGTGTTTAAATTTATGCCTCAAGTGTAAGAATCCTGCTGCTAAAGGGTTTCCAAATAACTTGGTGGAGTAGCCAATTTGGTTCCATTCCCCTCTCATATTGCATGCATGGAAACTCTTATGCTTAGTTGGTTTAGGACATGCTAATTATATTTGGATTAGGGCGTGTGATCCTTTTATATGCCAGATATCCTTGGGTACATCATGAGGTCGAACATGTCGAGGTTTGGTGTGCAAGAGAGGCAAAAAACATGACACGTCATTTATGATATTTGAGTAAATGCTAGTATGGGAGATGATTTTTTAACTCAAAAACCTAAGGAGGGCGAATCCTTGGAGAAAACTCATGTGCAATCTCTTTGCATTGACCATTTTTCTTGACATAGTCAACTTGGTTCATACCTTGGTGATTTTTTTTTTTTATCAAAACTGTAGTAGTGCCAACTACTTGCAGAAGCAAGACTAGTTTGATTTAGAATTAATGAATTAGTTAGCATCCTCAATTTGGTTAATTTGATCAGGGTTTGAAGAGAGATTTTTTTAAATTTACTTGTCCTTAGGTAATTCAAAAAGTTGCATTTAGAGTTTTCTTAATGATGTTTCAATGATTACAATTTCCTAAATCATAGTAAATGTACTCCCTCCATCCCAAAATGATCTTCCTACTTTTTTGTTATTAACATGAAGGTACTTTGAGCACTGAATTTAGGTTCATTTAATTATCCTAATAAATATATAAAACTTGTTATTGGTTGTATTTATAATGGATCATCAATAACAAGTTTTAAATTTTCATTAGGATAATTGAATTAACCTTAAATTATAGCTCAAAGTACCTTCATATTAACGACCAAAAAAGTGGGAAGATCATTTTGGGACGGAGGGAGTATGTTATATGGTAATTTGATAGTCCTAGATTGACTTTCCAATCTACAAAGTGGATTTTTTCGCGGTTGGATGGAGTAATATGCTTCCCCAACTTGCCAGTAAGCCTAGTTACACCTGAAATCAATCCTTGGTTTAACCACTACTTTGATGTATGCTATATGGTGATTTGATAAAGTCCTAGTATAGGTAAAGTATGTGGTATGTGGAATTTATTTTGAAAGTTTATCATGCTATGCATAAAATCTAGGAGTAAACAGATTGAACCAAGAAGTGATTTCAGGTGTCCATCATCTTCATATAACATCTAGGAGTTTATAGTCATTTCTCCTTTTTGTCACTTCTAGAGACATCATTAAAGTCCAGTCCTTTAAGGAATGTATGGGATTCTTCTGAGCTACTAATGTATCGATCTACCCGACTTGTTTCTTTAATACACAAAGCTAACTTAATGAAGGATTCAATTTCTGGCTTCTAAAAATGAATTATGGTCTCTCAGAGTGGGATGTGGGACTGTTGAATGAACTGATAGTACTTTACCATTGAAATTATTAAGAAATGTTTCTTCCTACAATGCTTACTTGCGGATCGGGTATATGACAACACATGCATTGGCTGTTTTCCTTGTAGATGTGCAAATAATGTATATGGAAAGTTGGTATTCGTATACTGTTCTTCCAACTCTAGTTTCTTCCTGGTATTTTGGCCATTTTAATACTCAACTGCTAACTAGCGTTTTACGTGCAGCTTTGCATTCTAATATTTGTGGGAACAAATGGCGAAACCTACTTCAATACAGCAGCTCTAGTTTCATGCGTCCAGAACTTCCCTAAAAGCCGTGGTCCTGTTGTGGGAATATTAAAAGGATTTGCCGGACTGAGTGGAGCGATCTTGACCCTTGTTTATACTATGATCAATATTCCTGATCAAGCATCACTTATTTTTATGGTTGCAGTTGGACCATCAATTGTTATCACCGCCCTCATGTTCATAGTTAGACCTGTGGGTGGTCACAGACAAGCTAGACCATCCGATGCTTCAAGCTTCACCTTTATCTACAGTGTTTGCCTTGTCCTAGCTGCTTATTTATTGGGAGTTTTAATCGTTGAGGATCTATTCAGTTTAAGCCAAACTGTCCTTATATTACTCACAATGATATTGATCATTCTCGTACTGCTTCCAGCTGTAGTTCCCTTTATGTTGTTGTCAGAACCAAGATCACAAACAGAAGAAAGCCTTCTTCTTGAGGGCGAGAAACAAGACCCTAGCACGTCTGAACAAAATGGGAACAATGAGGCCATTTTCAGTGAAATGGAAGATGAAAAGACGTCAGAAGTAGACTTACTTTCAGCATTAGAAAGGCAAAAGAGAATGGCTCATTTGCAAGCTAAGCTCTTCCATGCAGCTGCTGAAGGGGCAGTCAAGCGAAGAAAGGGCCCACGCAGAGGCGAGGACTTCACTTTAATGCAAGCATTAGTAAAGGCAGATTTTTGGCTTATCTTTTTCTCCCTTGTACTGGCTTCAGGTTCAGGTCTGACAGTAATTGACAATTTGGGGCAGATGTGCCAATCTCTGGGTTATGAAAATACCCACATATTTGTGTCAATGATTAGCATTTGGAACTTTCTTGGTCGTGTTGGTGGTGGATACTTTTCTGAGATTATCATCAGGTACATCGTCTAGGATATTTCTTTTTACATAATAACAATTATATTTCTATAATTATTTGCCCCCAGGTTCACCGTGTCTCATTTTATTGTCACATTATGAGTTTCTTGTGAAATATTAGTTCTTTGTTTCCACTCACTCCATTTCTTTTCATGCCAGTAAATATGCTTATCCAAGACCAGTTGCAATGGCTGCAGTTCAAGTCATAATGTCAATTGCGCTCTTCTATTATGCTATGAGTGGGCCCGGGTCAATATACGTGGTGTCCGTGCTCATAGGACTTGGCTACGGGGCTCACTGGGCAATAGTCCCTGCTGCAGCCTCAGAGCTATTCGGATTGAAAAGTTTTGGTGCCTTGTACAATTTCCTTACATTGGCAAGCCCGGTAGGTTCTCTTATCTTCTCCGGTGTAATTGCTAGTGGTATATATGACTACGAAGCAAAGAAACAGAGCACTTTGCCCAATGGGCTGCTTGAAAAAGAAGACTCCCTCACTTGCCATGGTTATATTTGCTACTCTATCACTTGTGGTATCTTATCTGGTCTTTGCGCTATTTCAGTTGTCTTGAGTTTGATTGTTGTTTATCGAACTAAGAGGGTATACACACAACTCTATGGAAATTCTCGCAGCTGAGGAGCCGAGACGGAAATTCTTGTTTATGTGGGTCCCTTGTAAACAGTAAAATCATATTGATTGTAATTTATTTTGAAGTTAAGGCACAAAAGAATTCTGGGATTTGTGTATAGTATCAAGTTTCTTCCTCAGTTTTGAGAGATTGAGTATTGTACCTTCAGCTTGAACTATTGTACCTTTGAGGGCATTTGTGTATGTACTCTATTCCACTACATATTCAGAAATACAAATCATATCTATTCTTTTAAATCTTCTTTTTTCAGTTCACTTTTTAGGTATTTTTACAGCTCAGTTGTGTCTGAATGACTAATGGTTATGTCTGAAATGAAGAGTCCATGACACTGGGGTTGATACTAAAGTTAGAGCAGCAGTTATGTCTGACTAATGGTTACTCCCTCCTCCCAAAAATGAATGACCATTTTTTTAAAAAAAATTTGTTATTGATCAAGAAAGAAAGAAAGAAAGAGTAAATTTGAAAAGTTTTTGGTCATTCATCCGGGGACGGGGACTGAGGTAGTATACTATCAGTAGAACATCAGACTGCAACAGAGGGCACTGATCAATCCTTTTTTTTTTTTTTTTAGGAAGGTATCCTTTTGAGATGGTTAATGAATGTATATGATCTGAAAGGCAGTCAACCTATATGTGTTCATAATCTCCCATTGTGGACATTTCTACCCCTTGGATTTTCAAAATCCAACTCCTTTTGGAATGTAATCTAGCTAATTAATGCATTTGGTTTTACTACCTCCAAAAATATGACAGATAATAAGAATGGCTTAACCAAATGCACGTTTTACAAGTAGAAACACGACTTTAAAAGATAGGGACATGTGTTACGCTCGTATGAAGTCACTTTAAATAAATAAAAGACAAAACACACCGCCTCGTAAAACAGATATCACGTGAACCCGTTTCACCAACCCAATTAATTTACTTTTTCCTTTTCTTTATAGTTTTTCTTTTTAAATTTACCTAGATTTTTTAAATCTTATTATATTGGAAAAGTTATGAATGCATTCCTTTTGAGCTTCATCCTAATAATATTGAAAATTACAATATTTAAATAAGAGTTTGAAAAAAGCCATTATTCCTAAATATTTATTTTCTCCTTAAATGAGAAATAAAATTGGATAAATTAACTAGGGTTAAAAATTAACCAGGGTAGTTTTTTTTTTTTTTGAAAGAACCCATTATAAATACATGTAGGTTATGGTTAAGAAAAAAAATACTTTTAAATGCAAAGAAATATATGCAGCCATTTTATTTTTATTCCTAAACAATAGTACTCTCCAGATTTTGCTACTGTAAATTACTCCATTTAGGGTTTGTTGGAAATTTCTTCATCTGTGCAAGTGATTGATCAGAAAGGAGCAAGAAGGGCAACAATTTTTTTTGAGGATTTTCCTCAGGGCCGGAGGAATTCCTCAGTGGCATCTCTTCGGCACCTTAGGGCCAGGACTATTTATTTGGGGGTAATCTCATCGTCTCTCTGTATATCTGCATGTATATCTGTATCTGATTCAATATCTAAACAATGTCGTTGATTTTTTTGCTTAATTAGGTATGTTATGCTTGAAATTGAATTTTCTTGAAGATACTTGGGCTATGATTGGAAGCATTCTAGGGTTTAAGACGTTTTTTACTGTATTTGGTTACTTTGTTTATGGGTTATCAACTGTTTTAGATCTCTATATAGATTTGTTTGCTTAATGTTTTCCGATTTTGAGTTAAATTGAGCTGAATTTCACTTTTGCCTTGTTCCTCTGTGTCTGTTATGTTCATGCAATATGTTGAGGCCTCTGATAACATGGAATTTTTCTTTAAGGGTGAGAAGAATTGAGTTCTGCTGATTAAATTTTGTGTTGATTTCCATGTGATAAATTGGGAAATAAAGGATGAATGAAGTCATTGGTTAACTAAGTATTTCCAGTTTTTTACGGCAATTTTACTGGTATTGAAAATCCGGTATTCTTGTTGGTTGTTTTTATAGTTGGCTCGGGGGTTTTTACCGTTAGACCGTTAAGGGGGGGATCGTTTGGATAGCCTTTGCATATTTGGAATCCTTGGATCGGAGGATAGATCTTTATCATGTGTCTGGAATCAAATTTGTCGTTATCCTTTTGTTATCATTTATTACCTTATTTTGCGGCGTTATTTCTGTGTCGTATTGGGTAATTCACATCTTTGTTTTACGTTTTAATCTATACATGTTCACAAGTGATTTACAACTACAGATACTAGTAGATATGCTACATTTGCAAAGTTAGGGTTTACTGTTCTTGGTTGAATTTGTAGATAGGGTCTTTCTGTGGTTGTAGATGAATTCACATGAATTTGGTTTGAAAAAGGATTTAGTTACTTTTGTATATCTTACCACCTCCATCCCAAAATCAATGTCCATTTTTGCTTTTGATCAAGAACAAAACTGAACATTCATTTTGGGACAAAGGGAGTTATAGTTATGTTCGTTCCTTCTTTCACATTTGGGGTATGATAGGGGCAGACTGGTATTCTTATCCATGCCCCAAAGTTAACCAGTTAATCAAAATTTTAATCTCAACTACAGTCTGAAACAGATGGATTTTCATATATTTATACAGTTGTTCTGATTTACTTCTCTATAAACCTAGTTTTCACATAAATTTGGTGTTCACATTGGTACTTTGACTGATATTTTAGGCTAATTTTTGTGCTGTAATTTTTTTTTTTTTAATATTACAACCTCAACTTTAGGTCTGCACTGTTATATGGTACTAAGTGTTGGGCCGTGAAACAACATTCATAAGATGAATGTGTCTGAGATGCGTATGCTACGGTGGATATGTGGGCATACACGAAAGGATCGATTGAGGAATGAGGTGATTAGGGGGTAATTGGAGTTGCACCCATTGAGGATAATACGAGGGAGAATCGGTTAAAGTGGTTTGGTCATGTGAGACGAAGACAATGTGATGTGCCGGTTAGGAGGCATGAAGAGCGGAGAAATGATAAGATGGTTAGGGGTATGGGAAGGCCTAAGCAAACATGGATAAAGGTGATAGAAATCGATATAAGTCTATTTGGGATTGAAGAACATGTGGCGTCGAAGAGAACGGAGTAGGGACAAAAATCCATGTGGATGATAGGGTTTGATTTATATTTTTATTGATTTTTTGCCAAATAGTTCCCTTTTTTTTCTCTCCCTCTCTCTCTCTCTTTTCTCCCCCCTTTTCTTCAATTGGCGATTCCATATGATGATTCATTATAGCCGACCCCAAATCATTGCATTACAACCTTTTCAACTAAATGCACGGGAGGGGATTGAACCCTTACCACTTTCTAAGGAGGATGTTGTTAAGTAACCTAACTCCTCCAAAACCTTAAACTGATAGAAAGGGCACCCACAATGTATATCATGCTTAGATATTAACACTCCCCCTCACGTGTATACATGGATTTAGTATGGTGGATTTAGTATAGGGGTGCAAATGGGCCAATACGTACCCTTTGTAATTTTTTTTAGGATAAATGCAAGTGGGAAGATTCGAACCCTTGCCAAACCAAGAGCTTTGATACCATGTTAAGTAACCAACTCCTCCAAAACCTTAAGGTGACATAGAGGACTCCCACAATGTATATCATGCTTAGATATTAACAGATGCCATTTGAGCTAGATCTCATTGGTGTTGTAATTGAGCTGTAGAACATTTATGGTAGCTGTAGTAGCATATCCAGTAGAAGCGTTCCAACCAAAACCGTACCTGTATCTGATTATTAAGTACTGGAAACGAGTATTTCATAGTTAAATGGGTCAGGTGTGGGCATTTAACTACGGTGAGTTTAAGACTCAGATGATATAGTTTTCCATTTTTGCTGTAGGCTGATATGGCTGGAGTACCATATATTTTATGCATTTTTCTTTATTTTTCGGTGAATTAGTTTTCAGAAGAAATTTAGTAGTTAAACGGGGTACTTGAATTAAGCAAAAGTTTCAGCTAGAATTGAGTTCTCGTATGATGCATTTGGTTGGGATAATGTAAAATAAATGGTAAGGTTGCAAGGTTGCATTACTACTTCTTAAGTTGATGCATCCGATGACCAATAATTGTGTGATTGGGTTAATAGAGGTAGAATTTGGCTGTTTATACTTTTTGGTTGGTCTTTTATCTAAAAATTTAAAGGGGTATGAATAGAAAATGAGTTAGTGACGGATGTGTGTGTATCGGGTTTCTTCAACTCTTGTAATCTCGTTCATTTATTACCATTCTGCAGTTTCTTTCCTTCACCCATTAAGAAGGTATTTGAAAGAATACATGGAACTTGGAAGTAGGAACCTCTACATAAAATGCATATGTGTGTGTGTATATATATATCATTCATTTCTAATCATTTTTTTGTTTCTTCCCTTCAACCATTAAGAAGGTATTTTGATACATACATGAATGAAAATTTGGAAGTAGGAACCATTAGATAAAAACAAATGGAATTATCATTATGCTTACCATCTGTGACCTTTTACTGCTAAAAATTTCATATCATTGTTTTTCTTCAGTTGAAGTAATATTCGTCATCTGCATTTTTCCTTTTTGTGTTAGGTCTTGCAGATTTAAAGATTAGTGATCTATATTGAATTTTATTTCAGGTTGTAGAATTTACGGTCCAGCGCAAAAGATAACATAAGGAGAGAACCATTGCTTTGCATAACAAAAGAGACATTGTCAAGATGGAGTGTAATAAAGACGAAGCCCTCAGAGCTAAAGAATTAGCAGAGACCAAAGTAATACAGAAAGACATTGTGGGAGCACAGAAGCTTGCCATAAAAGCTCATAACTTGTTTCCTGCTCTTGAGGGTCTTTCCCAACTGATAGCAACTCTTGATGTGTACTTATGTGCTGAGAAAAGGATAAATGGTGAAGTAGACTTGTACAGGGTTCTTGGTGTGGATCCTTTGGCTGATGATGAAACGATTAGGAAAAGCTACCGGAAACTTGCTCTCAGTCTTCACCCTGATAAAAACAAGTCAGCTGGTGCTGAGGGGGCATTCAAAATTGTTTCAGAAGCATGGAGTTTGCTGTCCGATAAGGATAAGAAAGTTGCATATGACCAGAAAAGAAACCTGAGAGCTACTATGTATGAGAAAGTTTTGCAAAAGTGCTCAATGCCAGCTGGCAAGAATGGTTTTCATTCCAGCGTAGTGAATCAGCAAATGACTTCAAATCCTCAGCCCACTCAAGTTTATCCTCCTCGTCCATCCAAGCCCAATACTTTCTGGACTTCATGTGCTAGATGCTCCATGCACTATGAATATCTAAGAAACTACCTCCACCAGAGACTTCTCTGCCCCAATTGTCGTCAGCCCTTCTTGGCTATTGAAATACCGAACCCATCTGGAAACTGTAACACATCCACAGGTTTGTCTCCTAACATGCAGCATCCAATCTCAAACCATCATGCTGCTAATAACCTGGCGCCTGCAGTTGGTGGACCCTCCAAATCAGGCACCGGTGGAAGTAGTGTGAAGTTGAAGAGAGGCTGTGAGTCAGAGACAGCTGCTGAGGGAGAGGGGACCCTCCAAATGAAAAGGAAAGTGGATGGGTCAGCAAAAAAGAGGCGGGTGGATGAACATAAGTGGAACAGTAACAGCAAAGATTCCACACATCCAATGGCTATGGGACGTGAAGGAAGTCTATATGCTAATAAGAAGGGAAGTGCTGGAGGAGACAGGGTTATTTTTCCTTCAAGGAATAAGCCAAATAGTACGAGGGAATTATCTCAGTCAGAAACTCGAATTATGTTAATGGCAAAAGCCAGGAATGAAATTCGCAAGAAGCTGGATGAATGGGATTTGACTTCAAAGGAAGAGGCTAGGAGGGTTCAGAAGGATAACGCTGATGCTCCTGCTGTTGATATTAAGAAAGCCGATGTCAACCGTTCTTCTCTAAACACTAAGAACCATGTCCAGCCGAAACATTCTTCCAAGCCTTCTGTTGTGGATTTGGATGTAAATCCCCCTGAAACCATGTCAATGGCCGTTCCAGATCCAGATTTTCACGACTTCGATCAGGATAGAACGGAGAAGTCGTTTGGTGAAAACGAGGTTTGGGCAGCTTATGACGATGATGATGGGATGCCTCGCTTTTATGCCCTTGTTCATCGTGTAATATCTAAAAGGCCATTCAGAATGAAGATGAGTTGGCTGAATTCCAAAAGCAACGCCGAACTGGGGCCCATGAATTGGGTTGGCTCAGGATTTCGTAAGACCTGTGGAAACTTCTATATAGGCAAGCACGAGGTGAATCGCACACTTAATGCTTTCTCACACAAAGTTAAATTTACCAGAGCCAAAGGGGTTATACAAATTTTTCCGGCAAAAGGTGATGTGTGGGCCCTATATAAGAATTGGTCCCCTGATTGGAACGAGCATACCGCAGAGGAATTGGTTCACAAATATGAGATGGTGCTAGTTCTTGAAGATTATACAGAGGAGCAAGGCGTAACTATTCTTCCTTTGGTTAAAGTTTCAGGCTTCAAGTCCGTGTTTCATCAACAACTGGACCTGAAAGAAGCCCGGAAGATTCCAAACGATGAGATTTTTCGATTTTCTCATCAGGTCCCATCTAATCTGCTGACTGGTCATGAAGCTAAAAATGTTCCCAAGGGTTGCCTAGAGCTTGATCCTGCAGCTTTGCCCTCAGAACTTCTTCAGGCCATAACAGAAGGCAAGTCAGTGGAGAATTTAGAAAAAAAATTCAAGGAAGAATTGCCAGAGAGTTCCAAGAAAACTGAGAGTAAGGGAATTATTACATATTCGAGAAGAAGAGTGCGGAAGAACACTGAGGGGAAAGGAAAAGAGGGAGCAGGAACTGCGAATATAGCCATGGAAAAGCAAGTGGTCGGTTCCGGGTAATCTATAAAGGTATGGGCAGGATTCCAGTTTTGGACACAGCTGTATCTCCTAAGTTGCACCTATTCTGGAAGACAAAATTTTGGGGATTAATTGTAGAAAACCCAACAGGTGAATCTTTGTCAAGCTTATTTTACTGATAGCTACCTGTATAATGTTTTTGAACTTATTTTTTGCTTTTGATATACAAACAGCAGTAGTCTTATCAAGGACTAACCTTATCACCGATAGAAAAACTTGCGTAGCCAGGATCTGATCATATTACTGTTATACTACAAATGCTTATGTTTATCTATTCTCACATCCAAGTTGATGTTCGTTTCCATGAGCATGCTTTTGCTCTTCTTTTGCATAGTTTTGTTTGAAAATTTCTTGTGCATTCTTTTTTCTTGCTTGAATTGTGCATGTGGATAAAGGTGTTCCTATTTCTGTAGTCATATAGTAAAGATTGATATGATCTTGTTTCTCAGCAAATGGAAAAATGTATTGTCTCTAGCCATCCTATGACATCGGACATCGATGTTCTTTTTCCATTTAGAAGGTCATTTGTCACAATTAGTGTCCTGCAATACGATTGTCTTTATAAGAAGTGGACATGGTACTAAAAGGATTTTTATGCACAGGCACACTTGGTTTGACAAATTACTTAGAAAGACCAATATTTCCTCGTATGCTAGCAGTTCTTGCAGGAGAAAGGTCTGATTACACAATATTTCTCGAGCAAGTCACCATGCAAGGAACGATAGATTGCCTCCCGGGATTCATGTTTCTAGTTTTTGTGCATTCTTAGTTATTAAATTTCTTACTTCTATCCTTTTTACATGGATTAAAACATGTATGAGCAGATTGAATGTGGAAACTTAGAATTCTGGAAAGTTTTTAGTTACCCTTCTCAATTTGTGCTTTGAAAAGGAAAATATTGCATCATTTATTTTCTGTTTGAAAAATCGTTATCGGATTCAAAGAACAGATTGCCATTTACTAGGACCGTGTGATTGTAACCGTTATTTTTTCCTTGGTTTCTTCCTCAGATTTGAGAGAGTGAATAATGTATCTTCAACTTGAACTTATGCACCTATTAGGGAATCTGTGTATGTACTCCATTCCACTACATCTTCAGAAACACAAATTGCTTCTGTTCTTTGAATCTTCGTTTTCAGTTCACTTTCTGGTTTATACCTATGTTACAACTCAGGTACTAATATGAATATGTCCTTACGGGTGTGAGTGTTGGACTGTTGAAATTACATTAGATGAAGGTTATGTCTGAAGTGAAGGAAGGTTATGTCTGAAGTGAAGGGTCCATGATACTGAGATTCTTACTAAAGTTAGAGCAACATATATAAATGACCAATGGTTACAATACTATCAGTAGAGCATCTGACTGCAATAGAGGGCAGTGATCAATCTCTTAGAGGAATTTATCCTTTTTGAGATGGTCAATGAATGTACATGATCTCAAATGTAGTCAACCTATCTAGGTAATCTCCCCAGTGTGGACATTTCTACCCCTTAGATTTCAAAATCCAACTCCTTTTGGAATATAATCTAGCTACTTAAATGATCTCAAAACTTTTGTTTTTTGGTACTAAGGGAAATTAAATGATCTCAAATGCAGTCAACCTATCTAGGTTCATAATATCCCCAGTGTGAACATTTCTTCCCCTTGGATTTTCAAAATCCAACTTCTTTTGGAATGTAATCTATCTACCTAATGCATTTGGTTTGACTACGTCCAAAAATATGACTGATATGAATGGCTTAACCAAATGTCCTGTATGCTTTACTAGTAGACTAGAGCGAGACACAATTTTGAAAGATAGTCGTGCATGTGTTACGCGTGTATGAGGTCACTTTAAATGACAAACACACCATCTCATAAAGCATTAATCACGTGGACCCGTTTGAGCATCTCAATTAATTTACCTTTTTCTTTTCTTTTATGTTTTTCTTTTTGTATTCACCTGGATTTTGTAAATCTCATTCCATTGGAGAAGTTATGAATGCATTCCTTTTAAGTTTCATTCTAAATCTTGAACACCATTCTGGTCAAAACCTTTATTCCCTCAAACTGATATACTGCAAGTCCACATGCACAACATGATTACTTTTCCTAATATCATTCATGATTTAATCTAAGGAATGTTGGTTAAATTCAAATGCTTGAAATAATCTTCATTAAAGTTTTTTCTTTTCTTTTCTGGAGCATAGTTAAAAACATCGAACTTAGAAAATTGGTGAATGTGCATTTACAACATTAGTAGTTTTGTTGAATTCATAATAATCCCCATAATATTGAAATTTGTAATATTAGAATGGGAATTTGAAAAAAGTCATTTTCTTAAATATTTGTTTTCTCCTATATGAGAAATATGATAAACTAACCAGTGTTAAAAGTTAACCATGGTAGGGTTCAACCCGATGTAAAGACGTGTAGTTATGGTTAAGAAAGAAATACTGCTTTAAATGCAAGGAAAATTAGGCAGCCATTTTTATTTTTATTCATAAACAATATTCCCCCGATTTTGCTACTGTCAATTACTCCATTTACGGCTTGTGGGAAAATTTGTCAGGAAGGGGGTGTTCTTCATCTGTGCAAGTGGTTGACCAGGAAGGAGCAAGAAGGGCAACAAACTTTTTGAGGATTTTCCTCAGGGCTGAAAAAATTCCCCAGTGGCATCTCTTTGGCACCTAAGTGACAGAACAAATATTTGGGGGTAATTACATCATCTCTCTGTATCTGTATTTATATATATCTGATTTCATATCTAAACAATGTGGTTGATTTTGATGCTTAAGTTTGCTTTTTCTGTATGGCTATGATTAGAGGCATTCTAGGGTCTAAGACGGATTTTACTGTATTTGGTTATCTTGATTATGGGTAATTAACGGTTTTAGATCTCTATGTAGATTTGTTTAATCAATGTTTTCCATTTTTGTGTTAAATAGAGTTGATTTGCATTTTTGCTGTGTATGTGTCTGTGTACTTTATTTTAGATGCCTATAGCTATTGCACCCATGCTAGTGATGTTGAGGCTTCTGATAGCATGGATTTTTTCTGCAAGGGTGAGCAAAAATTGAGTTCTGCTGATTTTCATTTAATAAGCTGGGATAAGGGCATTGAAATCAATATGAGTTTATTGGGATTGAATGAAAATATGCATTGAAAAGGCCGGAGTGGAAGACAAAAATTCATGTGGGTGATGTGGGTTGATTTTCCTTTTTTTTCTTATATACTATATACTACCTCCGTCCCAATCTAAATGTCTCAACTTTCCTTTTTGGGCGTCCCATTTAAAATGTCTCAATCCAAAAAAGGAAAGTTTTTTTACTATTCCACCCACTCATTCTCTCTCCTACTTTACTTTTACACTCACAACATTCTCTCTCCTAACTATTCCTCCCACTCATTCTCTCTCCTATTTAATTTTTCATACTCACAACATTTAAATTTTTTCTCTTTCTTACATCACTTTCCTTAATTCCTGTGCCGAGCCCATTTTAAGACATTTAGATTGAGATGGAGGGAGTATATACATATATATATATATATGTATTCTTCTTTACTACCGTTCTTATTCTTATTTCTTCTTTGCTTTTTCCAAATTTTATCCCCGCCTATTTATTTCTTTCTCTCTCCCTTTTTTTCCTCACTTTTTTTTCTTTCATACGACATATGAGGATTCATGTTAGCCGACCCCAAATTATTTTGGGACTAAGGCTTTGTTGTTGTTGTAAGCTGGGATATTAAGGATGAATGAAGCCATTGGCGAACTAAATTATTTTCATTTGTTACGGCCAATTTAACTGGTATTTGAAAATCCAGTAATCTCGTTGGTTTGTTTTTATAGTTGGCTCGGCGGGTTTTACTGTTAGGCTGGTAGGGAGGGTTCTTTTGGATGGTGCATGCATTTTAGGAATCCTTAAATCGGAAGGATAGGATTTTATCTCGTGGCTGGCGTCAGATTTGCCGTAATGCTTTTGTTATCATTTATTACCTTATTTGCAGTGTACATTCCGTGTCGTATTGGGTAATTTACATCTTGTTTGAATCTAAATCTGTTTACAATCACAAATATTAGTAGAGTTATGCTACATTTTCAAAATGAGGCTTTACTGTTCTTGGTAGAATTTGTAGATTGAATCTTTCTGTGATTTAAGGTTACATTGTAAAAGGATTTAGTTACTTTTATATATCTTAATAGTTATGTTCGTTCCTTGTTTCCCATTCGGGGTATGATAGGAGCTGACTGGTATTCTTATTGTCTCCTTGTATTCTTATCCATGACCCAAAGTTAACCAGTTATTTAATCACAATTTAATATCAACTATAGTCGGAAACTGCTGGAATATCATATATTTATGCAGTTTTGATTTATTTTTCGATTAACCTAGTTTTCACATAAATCTAGTGTTCCAACCAAACCTGTATCTCTATCCGATTATTAAGTGCTGGAAACGAGTATTTTATATTTCAATGGGTCAGGTGTTGGCATCAAACTACGGTGAGTCTTAGATTCAAGTGATCAAAGTTTTCCATTCGTACTGTAGGCTGATATGGATGGAGCACCATATATTTATGCATTTTTCTTTAATTTCCAGTGAATTAGTTTTCAGAGAAATTTGGTGTTTAAACTGGGTAGTGGGTACTTGGTTTAAGCAAAAAAAAGTTCTGCTAGAATTGAGTTCTCATATGGTGCATTTGGTTGGGATAATGTAAAATAAATGCTAAGGCTGCATAACTACTTCCCAAGTAAATGCCTCAGTTGACCAAGAATTGTGTTTTCTGGTTAATAAAGTTAGAGTTTTGCTGTTTATACTTTCTGATGGTTTTTATATTTGAAAACTCAAAGGGGTGTGAACAGGAAATTAACGTAGTGATGGATGTGTGTGTGTATTGGGTTTCATGAACTCTTGTAATCTTTGTCGTTCATCTATAACCATTCTGCTGTTTCTTCCCTTCAACCATTTTATATATGTGTGTGTGTGTGTGTGTATGGTTTCTTGAACTCATGTAATCCCATCGTTCATTTCTAACCGTTCTGCTTTTTCTTCCCTTCAACCTTTAAGAAGGTATTTTGACACATACACGAGTCCTTGGAAGTAAGAACCATTAGATAAAAACAAGTGGAGTTATCATCATGCTTATCATCTGTGTGACCTTTTACAGCTAAAAGTTTTTCTTTCCAGTTTAATTAAATTTTTTCATCTGCATTTTTCCTTAAAGATTGGTGATCTATATTCTTTTCAGGTAGTTGAATTGAAGGTCCGGGACAAAAGGTAACATAAGGAGAGAACTTGCTTTGCATAACAAAAGATCCATTGTCAAGATGGAGTGTAATAAAGACGAAGCCCTCCGAGCTAAAGAATTAGCAGAGACAAAATTAATGCAGAAAGATATTGAGGGAGCGCAGAAGCTTGCCATAAAAGCTCGTAACTTGTTTCCTTCTCTTGAGGGTCTTTCTCACCTTATAGCAACTCTTGATGTTTATGTATGTGCTGAGAAAAGGATAAACGGAGAAGTAGACTTTTACAGGGTTCTTGGGGTGGATCCTTTGGCTGATGATGAAACAATTAGGAAAAACTACAGAAAACTTGCTCTCTATCTTCACCCTGATAAAAACAAGTCAGCTGGAGCCGAGGGGGCATTCAAAATTGTTTCAGAAGCATGGTGTCTGCTGTCGGATAAGGATAAGAAAGCTGCATATGACCTGAAAAGAAATCTGAGAGCTACATATGAAAAAGTTATGCACAAGACTTCAACGCCAGCTGGCAAGAATGGTTTCCGTCCCAAGATTTCAAATCCTCAGCCCACTCAAGTTTATCCTCCTGATCCATCCAACCCCAATACGTTCTGGACTTCATGTGCTAGATGCTTAATGCACTATGAATATCCAAGAGTCTACCTCCACCAGAGACTTCTCTGCCCCAGTTGTCGTCAGCCCTTCTTGGCTGTTGAGATACGGAACCCATCTGGAAACTCTTACACATCCACAAGTTGGTCTCCTATTATGCAGCATCAACACTCAAACTGTCATGCTGCTAATAACCTGGATGGTCAACCTAGTAGTGTGACTGTTCCGCAAGGTCAACCCTCCAAATCAAGCACTGGTGGAAGTAGTGTGAAGTTGAAGCGAGGCCATGAGGCAGAGACCGATGCAGGTAGAGAGGGGACCCTCCAAATGAAAAAGAAAGTCGATAGGTCAGCGAAAAAGAGACGGGTGGATGAACATAAGCCGTACAGTAGGAGGGAATTATCTCAATCAGAAACTCGAGTTATGTTAATGGCAAAAGCCAGGAATGAAATTCTCAAGAAACTGGATGAATGGGATTTGGCTTCCAAGGAAGAGGCTAGGAGGGTTCAGAAGGATAATGCTGATGCTCCCAATGCTTATATTAAGAAAGCCGATGTCAGTGGTGTGACAAAAGGAGAAGTGAACCGTTCATCTCAGCCAAAACATTCTTCCAAGCCTTCTGTTGTGGATTTGGATGTGGAGCCCCCTGTATTCATGTCAATGGCCGTTCCAGATCCAGATTTTCATGACTTCGATCGGGATAGGACAGAGAAGTCGTTTAGTGAAAACGAGGTTTGGGCTGCTTATGACGATGATGATGGGATGCCTCGCTTTTATGCCCTTATTCATTGTGTGATATCTAAAACGCCATTCAGAATCAAAATGAGTTGGCTGAATTCCAAAATCAATACTGAACTGGGCCCCATGAATTGGGTTGGCTCGGGATTTCTTAAGACCTGTGGAAAATTTCATATAGGCAAACATGAGGTGAATTGCACACTTAATGCTTTCTCTCACAAAGTTAAATTTACGAGAGGCAAAGGGGTTATTCAGGTTTTTCCGGCAAAAGGGGAAGTGTGGGCCCTATATAAGAACTGGGCCCCTGATTGGAATGAGCATACCGCAGAGGAAGTGGTACACAAATATGAGATGTTGCTCGTTCTTGAAGATTATACAGATGAGCAAGGCGTAACTGTTCTTCCTTTGGTAAAAGTTTCTGGCTTCAAGTCGGTGTTTCATCAACAACTGGACCTGAAAGATGCCCGGAAGATTCCAAAAGAAGAGATTTTTCGATTTTCTCATCAGGTCCCATGTTACCATCTGACTGGTCATGAAGCTAAAAATGTTCCCAAGGATTGCCTAGAGCTTGATCCTGCAGCTTTGCCCTCAGAACTTCTTCAGGTCATAACAGAAGGCAAGTCAGTGGAGAATGTTGAACATGCCAAGGAAGAATTGCCGGAGATTTCCGAGAAACCTGAGGTTAAAAGAATAATTACATATTCACGAAGAACAGTGGGGAAGAAAACTGAGGAAGGGAAAGGAAAAGAGGGAGCAGGAGCTGCAAATATAGCCATGGAAAAGCAAGTGGTGGGTTCTGGGTAATTTAAAAAGTTATGGGCATGATTCCAGTTTTGGACACAACTGTATCTACCAAGCTGCACCTATTCTGGAAGACAAATTTTTTGGGCTTAATTGTAGAAAACCCAACAGGTGAATCTCTGTCAAGCTTATTTTACTGATAGCTACATGTAAAATCTTTTTGAACTTACTTTTTGCTTTTGATATACAAGCAGCAGTAGTCTTATCAAGGACTAACCTTTTCACCGATAGACAAACTTGCGTAGTCAGGATATGATCATATTCCTGGTATACACAAAATGCTTATGTTTATCAATTCTCATACATCCAAGTTGAAGTTCGTTTCCATGAGCATGCTTTTGCTTCTTTCTTTTGCATAATTTTGTTTGAATATTTCTTGTGTATTCTTTTTTCTTGCTTGAATTGTGCATGTGGATGAACGTGCTTCTATTTCTGTAGTCATATAATTAAGATTGATATGATCTTGGTTGTCAGCAAATGGCAAAATGTATTGTCTCTAGCCATCCTATGACATCTGACATCGATGTTCTTTTTCCATTCAGAAGGTCATTTGTCACAATTAGTGTCCTGCATTAAGATCGTCTTTATAAGAAGTGGACATGGAATTAAAAGGATTTTTATGCACAGGCGCACTTGGTTTTGGCAAATAGTGTAGAAAGACAATGATTTCCTCGTATGCTAGCAGTGCTTGCAGGAGAAAGGTCAGATTACACAATCTTTCTTCAGCAAGTTACCATGCAAGGAACGATAGACTGCCTCCCGGGATTCATGTTTCTAGTTGTGCATTCTTATTTATAAAATTTCTTACTTCTATCCTTTTACATGGATGAAAACAAGGACGAGCAGATTAAATGTGGAAAGTTGAAATTGTATTGGACAAAGTTTTTAGTTACCCTTTTCAGTTTGTTCTTTGAAAAGGAAAGTGAATAATTGCATCATGTTATTTCCCGTTTAGAAAATCATGATCAGAGAGCTTTAATGCCCATCTTGTGTGATTTTCCTCAGTATCACCACATCATGTTTAAAAAATTGTCCCATTTTTAATAACATGTAAAAAAGTACCCTTTAATTTGGTTGATATGCAAATAAGCCACCTATAATACAATACTAAGCATATAAACCCCTCATAGTTAATGGGTGGTTGAAGCCGTTATTTGTTCCTCAGTTTTGAGAGATTGAATATTGTACCTCCAGCTTGAACTATTTAACCTATAAGGGAATCTGTTTATGTACTGATATGAATATGTCCTTATTGTGTGGGTGTTGGACTGTTGAAATTAAATTAAATGATGGTTCTGTCTAAATGAAGGGTCCATGATACTGAGATTCTTTCTAAAGTTAGAGCAACAGTTATGTCTGAATGACTAATGGTTACAATACTATCGGTAGAACATCTGACTGCAATAGAGGGGACTGATCAGTCTCTTTGAGGAATATATCCTTTTTGAGATGGTCAATGAATGTACATGATCTCAAATGCAGCCAACCTATCTAGATTATCTCCCCAGTGTGGACATTTCTACCCCTTAGATTTCAAATCCAACTCCTTTTGAAATATAACCTAGCTACTTATATGGTCTCAAATTTTATTTTATTATGGTACAAAGGGAAATTAAATGATCTAAAATGCAGTCTACCTATCTAGGTTCATAATATCCCCAGTGTGGACATTTCTACCCCTTGGATTTTCAAAATCCAACTCATTTTGGAATGTTATCTAGCTGCCTAATGCATTTGGTTTGGCTACCTCCAGAGTTATGACAGATAAGAATGGCTTAACCAAATGGCCTGCATGCTTTACTAGTAGACAAGAGTGAGACACTATTTGGAAAGATAGTGGTCATGTGTTACGCGTGTATGAGGTCACTTTAAATGACAAACACGCCATCTCGTAAAGCATTAATCACGTGGACCCGTTTGAGCATCTTCATTTAACTTACCCTTTTCTTTTCCTTAATGTTTTTCTTTTTGGATTCACCTGGATTTTGTAAATCTTATTCCATTGGAAAAGTTATGAATGCATTCCTTTTAAGTTTCATTCTAAATCTTGAAACGCCATTCTGGTCAAAATCTTTGTTCCCTCAAACTGATATACTGCAAGTCCACATACACAACATGATTACTTTTCCTAATATTATACATGATTTAATCTTAGGAATGTTGGTTTAATTCAAATGCTTGAAATAATCTTCATTAAAGTTTTTTTCCCTTTTCTGGAGCATAGTAAAAACATCGAACTTAGAAAATTGGAGAATTTACATTTACAACATTAACACTTTTGTTGAATTGATGATAATCCCAATAATATTGAAAATTGTAATATTAGAATGGCAGTTTGCAAAATGTCATTTTTCTTATATATTTATTTTCTCCTAAATGAGAAATAAAATTTATACACTAACCAGTGTTAAAAGTTAACCATGGTAGGGTTCACCCCGATATAAATACATGTAGAATACTACTTTAAATGCAAGGAAAATTAGGCAACCATTTTTATTTTTATTCATAAACAATATTCCCCAGATTTTTCTACTGTCAATTACTCCATTTAGGGCTTGTGGGAAATTTTGTTAGGAAGGGGGTGTTCTTCATTTGTGGAAGTGGTTGACCAGGAAGGAGCAAGAGGGGCAACAAACTTTTTGAGGATTTTCCTCAGAGCTAAAGAAAATCCTCAGTGGCATATCTTTGGCACTTTAGTGCCAGAACAAATTTTGGGGGTAATTTCCTCATCTCTCTGTACATCTGTATTTATCTATATCTGATTTCATATCTAAACAATGTGGTTGATTTTTTGCTCTGTTTGGAATTTGATGCTTAAGTTTGCTTTTTCTGTATGGCTATGATTAGAGGCATTCTAGGGTTTAAGACGAATTTTACTGTATTTGGTTACCTTGATTATGGGTTATCAACCATTTTAGATCTCTATATAGATTTGCTTGCTCAATGTTTTCCATTTTTGAGTTAAATTGAGTTGATTTGCATTTTTGCCTTGTTCCTCTGTCTCTGTCTCTGTCTCTGTGTCTGTGTAGTTTTGTTTAGATGCTTATAGCTGTTACACTCTTGCTAGATGTTGAGGCTTCTGATAGCATTTCTGCAGATTTTCATTTTATATGCTGGGATATTAAGGATGTATGAAGCCATTGGTTAACTAAATTATTTTCATTTGTTATGGCCATTTAACTGGTTTTTTGAAAATCAGGTAATCTCGTTGGTTTGTTTTTATGTTGGCTAGGGGGTTTTAACTGTTAGGCTGTTGGGGAGGCTTCTTTTGGATAGTGCATGCATATTAGGAATCCTTAAACCGGAAGGATAAAATTTGATCATGTGGCTGGCGCCAGATTTGTCGTTATGCTTTTGTTATCATTTATCACCTTATTTTGCAGCGTATATTCTCTGTCGCATTGGGTAATTCACATCTTTTTCTAATGTTTGAATCCAAATCTGTTCACACACAGATATTAGTAGAGTTATGCTACATTTTCAAAGAGAGGGTTGTTTTTAGAATTTGTAGATTGGATCTATCCGTGATTGAAGATAAATCCACCGACTTTGATTACGTTGGAAAAGGATTTACTTTCCTTTGTATATCTTAATAGTTATGTTTTTCCCCTGTTTCCCATTCGGGGTATGATCGGAGCAGACTGGTATTCTTGTTTTTTCCTTGTATTCCTGTCCATGGCCTAAAGTTAACCAGTCACTTATTCAAAATTTTAAGTTCACCTACAGTTGGAACTACTGGATTATCATATATTTATGCAGTTTTTATTTATCTCTCTAAAGACCTAGTTTAAATCTAGTGTTCAAACTGGCACTTTGTTTGATTCAGGCTAATGTTTGTGCTGTAATTGAGTTGGACATATATGGTACCTGTAGTAGCATATCCAGTACAAGTGTTCCCACCAAAACCATATCTTTGTCTGATTATCATGTGCTGGAAACAAGTATTTCATATTTCAATGGGTCAGGTGTGGGCATCGAACTACGGTGAGTCTAAGACTCAGATGATCAAGTTCTCCGTTTTTGTTGTAGGCTGATATGGCTGGAGCACCACATGTTTATGCATTTTTCTTTATTTTCCGGTTATTTAGTTTTCAGAAGAAATTTAGGGTTTGAATTTTTACTTGGTTTTCGAAAAACAAAATCTGCTAGAATTGAGTTCTCATATGCTGCATTTGGTTTGGATTAAAATAAAGTCTAAGGTTGAATTACTACTTCTCAAGTTGAAGCATCAGTCAGACCAAGAATTGTGTGTTTGGCTTGATTTGAGTTAGAGTTTTGCTGTTTATACTTTCTGCTGGTCTTTTTATTTGAAAATTCAAAGGGGTTTGAATAGAAAAGAACTTACTGACGGATGTGCATGTGTGTGCGTATTGGGTTTCTTGCACTCTTTTAATCTCGTTGTTCACTTATCACCATTCCCTTCACCCTTTAAGAAGGTATTTTGACAGAAGACTTGGAAGTAGGAACCATTGCATAAAATCCCTATATTTATTGACTCCCTCCCTCCGTCCCATTTGAAAAAGCACAAAACTCCCTTTTTGGTGTCCCATTTGAAAAGTCACAATCCCAAAATGGAAAGTTTTTAATACTTATTTATTGACCTACTTGTGATACAATAAATATCCACTTATTATTCCCTACCCCACTTGGCCACTTTCTCTCTCATACTTCACTTTTTATACTCACAACACTTACTCCACTATACACTTTCCTTAAGTCCCATGCAAGAACCATTTTGTGCATTTTCAAATGGAACAGAGGGAGTATATGGTATCTTGAACTCATGTAATCCCATCATTTATTTATATGCATTTTGTTGTTTCTTCCCTTCAACCATTAAAAAGGTATTTTGGCACATTTGAATATTAAGATGTAGGAACCATTAGAGAAAAACAAGTGGAATTATCATTATCCTTATCATCTGTGACCTTTTACAGCTAAAAGTTTTAGATCATTGTTTTTCTATTCCGTTGAAGTAGTTATCTTCATCTGCATTTTTGTTTTTTAGGTCTTGCAGATTTAAAGAATGGTGATGTATATTGCATTTTGTTTTCAGGCAGTAGAATCGAAGGCCCAGTGCAAAAGGTAACACAAGGAGAGAACTTGCTTTGCATAACAAAAGAACCATTGTTAAGATGGTGTGTAATAAAGATGAAGCCCTCCGAGCTAAAGAATTAGCTGAGACAAAATTATCACAGAGAGACATTGTGGGGGCCCAGAAGCTTGCGATAAAAGCTCAAAACTTGTTTCCTGCTCTTGAGGGTCTTTCTCAGTTAATAGCAACTCTTGATGTGTACGTATGTGCTGAGAAAAGGATAAATGGTGAAGTAGACTTGTACAGGGTTCTTGGTGTGGATCCTTTGGCTGATGATGAAACAATTAGGAAAAGCTACCGGAAACTTGCTCTCAATCTTCACCCCGATAAAAACAAGTCAGCTGGAGCGGAGGGGGCATTCAAAATTGTTTCAGAAGCATGGAGTCTGCTGTCTGATAAGGATAAGAAAGCTGCATATGAGCAGAAAAGAAACGCTACATATGAGAAAGTTATACAAAAGTCTTCAACGCCAGCTGGCAAAAATGGTTTCCATTCCAGCGTAGAGAATCAGCAAAAGACTTCAAATCCTCAGCCCACTCAAGCTTATCCTCCTCGTCCATCCAACCCCAATACATTCTGGACTTCATGTGTTAGATGCTTCATGCACTATGAATATCCAAGAGTCTACCTCCATCAGAGACTTCTCTGCCCCAATTGCCGTCAGCCCTTCTTGGCTATTGAGATGCGGAACCCATCTGGAAACTGTAACACATTCACAGGCTGGTCTCCTAATATGCAGCATCATAACTCAAACCATAATTCTTCTAATAACCCGGATGGTCAACCAAGTAGTGTGACTGTTCAGCAAGGTCAACCCTCCAAATCAAACACTGGTGGAAGTAGTGTGAAGTTGAAGAGAGGCCGTGACCGTGAGGCAGAGACCGATGCAGGTAGAGAGGGGACCCTCCAAATGAAAAAGAAATTCGATGGGTCAGCAAAAAAGAGACGGGTGGATGAACATAAGCCGAACACGAGGGAATTATCTCAGTCCGAAACTCGAATTATGTTAATGGCAAAAGCCAGGAATGAAATTCTCAAAAAGCTGGATGAATGGGGTTTGGCTTCAAAGGAAGAGGTAAAGAGGGTTCAGAAGGATAATGTTGATGCTCCTAATGCTGATATTGAGAAAGCCGGTGTCAGTGTGAGAAAAGGAGGAGAAGTGAACCGTTCATCTCATCCGAAACATTCTTCCAAGCCTTCTGTTGTGGATTTGGATGTGGAGCCCCCCGTGTTCATGTCAATGGCCGTTCCAGATCCAGATTTTCATGACTTCGATCAGGATAGAACGGAAAAGTCGTTTGGTGAAAACGAGGTTTGGGCTGCTTATGACGATGATGATGGGATGCCTCGCATGTATGCTCTTATTCATCGTGTGATATCTAAAACGCCATTCAGAATGAAAATGAGTTGGATGAATTCCAAAACCAATACTGAACTGGGCCCCATGAATTGGGTTGGCTCGGGATTTCGTAAGACTAGTGGAAACTTTCATATAGGCAAGCATGAGGTGAATCGCACACTTAATGCTTTCTCTCACAGAGTTAAATTTACCCGAGGCAAAGGGGTAATTCAAATTTTTCCGGTAAAAGGGGATGTGTGGGCCCTATATAAGAACTGGGCCCCTGATTGGAACGAGCATACCGCAGAGGATTTGATTCACAAATATGAGATGGTGCTAGTTCTTGAAAATTATACAGAGGAGCAAGGCGTAACTGTTCTTCCTCTGGTTAAAGTTTCTGGCTTCAAGTCTGTGTTTCATCAACAACTGGACCCGAAAGAAGCCCGGAAGATTCCAAAACAAGAGATCTTTCGATTTTCTCATCAGGTCCCTTCTAATATGCTGACTGGTCAAGAAGCAAAAAATGTTCCCAAGGGTTCCCTAGAGCTTGATCCTGCTGCATTGCCCTCCGAACTTCTTCGGGTCGTATGACATCTGACATTGATATTATTTTCCTATTCAAACCTCCTACAATACTTTTGAAGTGTCGTTTGTCAGAATTAGTGTCCTAGAAGAAGCTTTTCTTTATAAGAAGCGCATTAAAAGAATTTATATGCATACTTAGGTGCTTTAGCATGTTAACTTATAGAAGGATTTTGGTTACGCTTTCTTAGGGGGCGGCCATGGCTAGAGACAATGGCGTAGGGCCACAAAAAAATGGGCTAATTTAACCCAACTTAACACGAGGGCCACAAAAAAATGGGCTAATTTAACCCAACTTAACACAAGTCAATATTTGGTACACACAAATTCAATAACATCCCATATTAAAAAAAATCCAATTTTTTTCCCTAAATCCTTTTGACCGGGCGTTGCTTAAAGATAAAAAAATAATATTAAAAAAAAATCAAGGGGAGAAAAAAAAAACGACGCGTCGACGCTTAGCTTACCCAGTTAACTACCTACGCTAAATTCCACCGCTGCCGCAGACATGCCAGACGCCTCTACCACTGCATGGCTTACCCAGTTAACTACCTATGCCAAAGTCCAACGCCCACCGCTGCCGCTAGGGCTGTAAACGAGCCGAGCCGAGCCGAGCTTTGAAGTTTCGAGCTCGAGCTCGAATAAAAAATATCGAGCTCGAGCTTTTCTCGAGCTCGAGCTCGAGCCCAGAATGCATGTTCGAGCTCGGCTCGAATCAAGTTTCGAGCTTTTCGCGAGCTGGCTCGTGAGCTTTGTGCGAGCTGCTCGAACTCGAGTTTAAACGAGCCGAGCTCGAGCTTCGACTTATTTTTTGAGAAAACACTGAAATCAAACGAGCTTTTAACGAGCCGAGCTCGAGCTTCGACTTATTTTTTGAGAAAACACTGAAATCAAACGAGTTTTTAACGAGCCGAGCTCGAGCTTTGACTTATTTTTTGAAAAAACACTAAAATCAAACGATTTTTTAACGAGCCGAGCTCGAGCTTCGACTTATTTTTTGAAAAAAAAATCTGAAATCAAACGAGCTTTTAACGAGTCGAGCTCGAGCTTCGATTTATATATATATATATATATATATATATATATATATATATATATATATATATATATATATATATATATATATATATATATATATATATATACTAAAATTTATTCGAGCTTTTAACGAGTCGAGTCCGAGTCGAGCTCAAATGAGTCGATCTCGAACAGAGCTCGTCGAACATACGAGCCGAACACGAGTCGGCTCGAAAAAAATGACGAGCTTGAAAATCGGTTCGAGCTCGAGCTCGAGTTCACCTCGAGCCCACTCGAACTCGAGCTTTTTTCGAGCCGAGCCCGAGCCGAGCTCGAGCCGGCTCGGTTCATGTAACAGCCCTAGCTGCCGCGCACATGCTAGACGCCTCCACCACTTCAGTTTACATCACGCCACCATCAAATGATCAGGTAATTCGTTCTCCTTCCCCAATCTCTATCCCCTAATTGATTTCGAAAAGCCCTAATCGAAAATCCCTAATTGAGAAGTCCTAATTGAATAATGTGATTTCGAAATCCCTAATTGAAAATCCCTAATTATAAAGCACTAATTGATTTCGACACTTGGCTTACTTGGGCCTCATTTGTTTTTCATTTTCAGCTATTATTCAGATCTGAATGAGTGGGTATATCATACATAATATGGGTGGAAATGGTTCAGTTTAGATCGATTTGGACAAATTTAGAAGTCAAACCGCTAGCATCGGTTAGGAGAAATTTCAAACCGAGCTAAACCATAAAAAATTTCAGACCGAGCTAAACCAAACCGCTATGGTTCGGTTTGGTTCGGTCTAAACCGCAATTCAGACCACGGTCCAAACCGCGATCTAGACCACGATCCAAACGGCATTTCAAACCATAATCTTTTTTTGTTAACCATTTTATAAATAATGAATATAAAATATTTAAAAATAAGTACTTAATGGTTGAGATTAATTAAAACTTTGAAGGGACGGCCAGGATTGCGGTTTCATGGTTCGGTTTATGTCTTGGTTTCGCGTTTCGGTTTAATGGCTCGGTTTCACGATTTCAAACTGTGGTTCGGTCTTAAACGATTCGATTCGATTTGGTTAGGTTCGATTTAGGAGTGCCAAACCACAAGCTGAGCTGAACCACATGATCTGTTAATTTCTCAAACCGAGCTAAACCACTTATGTATAAAAATCGAATCAAACCACACGATTTAGCTCGGTTCGACTTCAAACCGAGGTTTGAATCAAACCGCAGTCACCCCTAATACATAATACAATTCAGATTGTTTTTTTTTCTCCATTCAGATCTGAATGCCTCTTATTTTCCACTTAATTTTCAGATGTAAAACTATCACTTATTTGCCTCTTAATTAATTTTTTTTTCATATATATATATCTCTTCCATAAACTCGTAATTTCAAAAATAACCAACCCAAACACTAGATCAATAACCATTCATCTCATCTCTCTACTCCATTAAATGTCGTAACATTAATTTTAGATGTGAATTCAGATGAATAATCAAACAGTTTGAGTAATTCAGAAATCAGTCTTCAGACTCTACCTCTTATCAATTGTTGGTGATTTTAGTGTCATCAACTATTTTATTGTAATGGTGATTTACTAGAGATCAATGTGATTCGTAGTAGACTCGGATACGAGTAAGGGAAAGTGTGGAGTACACACTCGTTTGAGCTAAAACGAAATCAACCTCGATAAAGAAGTACTCCCTCCGTCCCACCGATCTTAAGAAAACTTTCCATTTTGGGCGTCCCACCAATCTTAAGAATTTCCAAAATGGAAAGTTTTTATCACTATTCCCTCCACTCATTCTCTCTCCTACATTATTTTAATACTCACAACACCATTATAATTTACTATTCTCTCCACTCATTCTCTCTCCTATTTTACTATTACACTCACAACATTTATTATTTCCTTAATCCCCGTGCCATTTTAAAATTTTCTAAGATCGGCGGGACGGAGGGAGTAAAAGTTAAAGGGTAGCACATTTTGCTGATGTGCTCGGCCGAGCAGAGTCCTTGACTCGGCCGAGCAGAGCATAGCAGATTGTCCAAGTTTCTGGACAGCCTTGCTCGGCCGAGGCATATGCCTTGCTCGGCCGAGCAGAATGTTTGGCACAGTCGTGCAGTTTAAATGACACGGTCGTGCAGTTGGGCAAAATGGCTTGGGACAATTTTGCTCGGCCGAGCGAGTCCCTTGACTCGGCCGAGCAGTTCCTGAACAGGTGCCAGTTCAAAATGAAAAGACACATTGCTTGGCTAAAGTCATGTCTTTTGATTGTACCCTTTATCTGATGCCTCTCCATCTGTATATATACAGAGATTGATCTCATTTGTACACAGATGAAAAAACACAAGAGTGATACAACAACAACGAAGGCACAAATAATTCTCAAGTTTAGATTTGTCTTCTTTGCCTAGAAACAAATTGTGTGATTGTCTTATCCCAATAGAGATTTCGTGCAACCCAGGCAATAAAGGGTCGAAATACTTTATTCGAAAAGTGGATTATACACGATTCAATCATATATCCAGCCTTGTTATCAAGATCAAGACCCTATATTCCCCAACAAACGAATAAAGTATTTGGTGATACTCATGGCTAGTGGAAGTACTGTGAAGGAGATGACGACTAAGTTTGGAAAGCTAGACAAATTTGAAGGACAAGATTTCAGGCATTGGCAGAAGAAGATGCACTTCCTTTTAACAACGTTAAAAGTGGTGTATGTTCTATCTACCCCTATTCCAGAATTGCTTGAAGATGATAACTTGGAAGCAATCAGACGTAGATCGAAGTGGGAAAACGATGACTACATCTGCAGAGGACACATATTAAACGGTATGTCTGATTCTCTATTTGACATTTATCAAAATGAGGAATCTGCAAAAGAGTTATGGGATTCTCTATACATGGCAGAGGATGCTTCTAGTAAGAAGTTCCTTGTAAGTAATTTTAATAATTACAAGATGGTCGATTCAAGACCTGTCATGGAACAATTCAATGAACTCCTTAGAATCCTTTGACAATATACACAACATGGGTTGAAGATGGATGAGTCAATATCTGTTTCAAGTGTGATTGATAAGTTGCCTCCCTCCTGGAAGGATTTCAAACACACTTTGAAACATGGTAAAGACGATCTGTCTTTGGTTCAACTTGTTAGTCACTTGCGCATAGAGGAATCTCTTAGAGCGCAAGAGAATGACAAGGGCAAAGGAAAAGAAGTTGCTGGACCCTCGGTAAATATGATTGATGAGGGTGGAAACAATAAAAACAAAGGAAAGAAACGTAGTTTCAAAAACAATGGTTCTGGTCCCAACAAGAAGCCTAAATTGGCATGTTGGAAGTGTGGCAAAACTGGTCACTTTAAGAAGGATTGTCGTGTTGGAAACAACAAGAATGGCGCAAGCACCAGTGCTTCGGGAAAGGGGTCTAAGGACCATTCTCAAAACCAAGGTCAGAATTTAATACTTAGTCGGAACAAATTTATTAAAAATTTTGTTTCACTAATTTCTGAGGCATTCTATGTGCAGGATGATGCTATTGCGTGGTGGATTGATTTCGGTGCCACAACTCATGTTTGTAAAGATCGTTGTTGGTTTAAGACATATGAACCAATGGAAGACGGATCTCTCCTTTACATGGGTGATGACCATTCCGCTCCTATTCAAGGAAGAGGAAGTGTGGTGTTGGAATTCAGTTCGGGAAAAACTATTTCTTTGTTTAATGTTTTATATACTCCCTCCGTCCCCAACCTACATGCCCGGTTTGACTTTTCACGTAAATTAAGGAGAGAGTATTATATTGAAAGTGTTGTGAGTGTGAAAATAAAATAGGAGAGAGAATGAGTGGAGGGAATAGTAAATTATAATGGTGTTATGAGTATTAAAATAATGTAGGAAAGATAATGAGTGGAGGGAATAGTAAAGATTCCTTTCCATTTTAGGAAATGTGCACGTAGGTTTGGGACGCCCAAAATGAAAAGTGTGCACTTAGGTTGGGGACGGAGGGAGTATACCTAAACTTCGTAAGAATTTAATTTCTGGTCCTGTCTTGAACAAGTGTGGTTATAAACAAGTTTATGAATCCGATAAGTATATCTTATCGAAGTTGAGTGTATATGTAGGGTTTGGTTATTATAACAATGGGATGTTTATGTTGAATTTAAATAAAATTCCTGTTAACTCTAGTTCTGTTTATATGACTTCCTCTGTTGTTATCAATTCCTCATTATGGCATGCTCGGTTAGGACATGTGCACTATAAAAGAATGCTTGAAATGTCCAAAGATGGTTTGATTCCTGTTATTGATAATAATACGGAAAAATGTAATACTTGCATATTGACAAAAATCACTAGAAAACCTTTTAAAAGTGTTACAAGGAATTTTGTAAAACTTGAATTAATTCATAGTGATTTATGTGATTTTCATGCAAATCCATCTTTAGGCAATAAAAAGTATATTGTCACTTTTATAGATGATGCTTCTAGGTTTTGCTATATTTATTTGATGCATGCAAAAGATGAAGCCCTAGATAAATTCAAAATTTATAAAACCGAAGTTGAACTTCAACTAAATGGCTTGATTAAAACCTTACGTACGGATAGAGGTGGTGAATATTATGATCCTAAATATTTCCAATCCGTAGGGATAATTCATGAGACTACGGCTCCTTATGTACCACAACAAAATGGTGTGGCTGAAAGGAAGAATAGAACTCTTGAAGAAATGGTTAATGCCATGTTATCTTACTCGGGCTTGAGTGACGGGTTTTGGGGAGAAGCCATGTTAACGGCTTGTCATTTATTGAATAGAGTTCCTAATAAAAGGAACAAGATTACCCCATATGAGCTTTGGTATAAGAAATGACCAAACTTGACATTTTTGCGAGTTTGGAGATGTAGGGCCGTGGTTAGACTTCCGGACCCTAAAAGGAAAAAGTTGGGAGAAAAAGGTATTGACTGCATCTTTGTTGGATATGCTGAGCATTCCAAGGCATGTAGGTTTTATGTTATAGAACCTAATGATTTCATTTCTATTAACACAATTATAGAATCGAGAGATGCAATCTTTGATGAGAATCGTTTCTCTTCAATATCTAGGCCAAATGATATTATACCAATGTCGGCTGAATCTCAAATGGATGATCATTCAATTGATGTACCAAGTGAGACGCCCGAACCTCGTAAAAGTAAAAGAGCAAGAAAAGCTAAATCATATGGTTCTGATTTTCAACTATATTTAGTTATGGGATCAAGAGATTAAATTGAATCTCAATACTCTTACTTTTATAGTATAGAGGAGGATCCAAGAACCTATGATGAAGCAATAAAATCTCGAGATGCTGGTTTTTGGAAAGAAGCAATCGATGATGAGATTAGTTCTATTATGGAAAATTATACGTGGGTCTTGTCTGATTTACCACCAGGCTGTAAACCTTTAGGGTGCAAATGGATCTTCAAAAAGAAGATGAAAGTCGATGGAACAATTGACAAGTTTAAAGCTCGATTGGTAATCCAAGGCTATAGACAAAAGGAAGGGATCGATTACTTCGATACATATGCACCGGTTGCTCGTATCACTACTATTAGATTACTGATAGCTTTGGCAGCTATTCAGAATCTATTGATCCATCAAATGGATGTCAAAACAGCATTCTTAAATGGTGATTTGGAAGAAGAAGTGTATATGAAACAACCTGAAGGATTTGTTATGCCAGGTAATGAGCATAAGGTATGTAAGTTAATTAAGTCATTGTATGGGCTGAAGCAAGCACCTAAGCAATGGCATCAAAAATTTGATGAGGTTGTTTTGGTCGAATGATTTTGTATTAAATCAGTCCGACAAATGTGTATATAGCAGATTTGATGAATCCGGCAAAGGTGTAATCATCTGCCTATATGTAGATGACATGTTGATTTTTGGCACATACCAAAATGTAGTTGATAAAACTAAAAGGTTTTTATCATCAAAGTTTTCTATGAAGGACATGGGACAAGCCGACGTAATTCTTGGTATAAAGATTTAACGGATGAACAAGGGAATTGCAATTACACAATCTCATTATATTGAGAAAATTCTCAAGAGGTTTAATTGTGATGATTGTTCTAAAGTTAATACTCTCATGAATCCTACTGAGAAACTTGTGTCAAACACTGGTAAACCTGTGTCACAGCTTGAATACTCAAAAGCCATAGGCAGTTTGATGTATGCTATGGCGGGCACTCGACCTGATATTGCTTATGCAATTGGAAGATTGAGCAGGTTCACTAGTAGTCCTAGTAGATAGCATTGGTATGCTATAACAAGGGTGTTCAAGTACTTAAAAGGTACTATGGACTATGGTTTGTGTTATAGTGGACATCCTTCTATATTAGAAGGTTACACAGATGCTAGTTGGATCAACCAAGAAGATTCATCTTCTACTAGTGGTTGGGTGTTCTTGCTTGGAGGAGGTGCCATTTCTTGGGCTTCCAAAAAGCAGACATGTATTACGCATTCTACAATGGAATCTGAGTTTGTAGCATTGGCTGCTGCTGGAAAAGAAGCAGAGTGGCTTCGAAACTTGATAAATGAGATTCCATTATGGCCAAAACCGATATCACCCATATCTATCCATTGTGATAGTGCTGCCACATTGGCTAGGGCCTATAGTCAGATTTGTAATGGCAAGTCTAGACACTTGGGTGTCAGACATAGTATGATTCGGGAGTTAATCATGAATGGTGTGATTTCAGTTGAGTTTGTTCGGTCGCAACAAAATTTAGCTGACCACTTGACGAAGGGGTTAGCTAGAGACTTGGTAAATAAGTCTGCAATGGGAATGGGATTAAAGTCCATTTAATCCTCTAATTGTGAGATACCCAATTCCCTTCTAATACAACGTTAGAAGCATGAATTCAATGTGGAAAGCTCACAGTTGGAGATTGGAACACATGTTATTATCTTTCCCAAGGTATGTGTTCAGACCTTCAAGTAATGGTTAGGTTGAAGAATATCTTCTTAATAGTTTCTTTGAAAAATTGCAAATGCAGGTGCAAGATTAAAGGAACTACCTATGTGGACATGAAGTTTTGCCGCTTCAAGAAGCTAGGACTTGGCTTCCTATATGTTCACTAATGGATATGGACACATGGCTTGTAAAAGTGTCAAGATTAAACAAAGAGAATTGTACTGAACTTATGTGTATAGTATCTTCAGGTATTCATATGAGTTGACGGGTTCAATCGTTAGGACACCCCGATTCTCAAGTATTTGAAATGTGTATTATACTAAGATGAAAATTAAATCGCAAGACATTTTCATTTATGCATTCGTTTGTTTCGTTATTTATAAAGTTTAGTAAATCAAAGGATTACACTAAAATGGAGGGGATTTGTTGGTGATTTTAGTGTCATCAACTATTTTATTGTAATGGTGATTTACTAGAGATCAATGTGATTCGTATTAGACTCGGATATGAGTAAGGGAAAGTGTGGAGTACACACTCGTTTGAGCTAAAACGAAATCAACCTCGATAAAAAAGTAAAAGTTAAAGGGTAGCACATTTTGCTGATGTGCTCGGCCGAGTAGAGTCCTTGACTCGGCCGAGCAGAGTATAGCAGATTGTCCAAGTTTCTGGACAGCCTTGCTCGGCCGAGCAGAATGTTTGGCACGGCCGTGCAGTTGGGCAAAATGGCTTGGGACAATTTTGCTCGGCCGAGCGAGTCCCTTGACTCGGCCTAGCAGTTCCTGAACAGGTGCCAGTTCAAAATGAAAAGACACATTGCTTGGCTAAAGTCATGTCTTTTGATTGTACCCTTTATCTAATGCCTCTCCATCTGTATATATACAGAGATTGATCTCATTTGTACACAGATGAAAAACACAAGAGTGATACAACAACAACGAAAGCACAAACAATTCTCAAGTTTAGATTTGTCTTATTTGCCTAGAAACAAATTGTGTGATTGTCTTATCCCAATAGAGATTTCGTGCAACTCAGGCAATAAAGGGTCAAAATACTTTATTCAGAAAGTGGATTATACACGATTCAATCATATATCCAGCCTTGTTATCAAGATCAAGACCCTATATTCCCCAACATCAATTCAGCCAAATTCAAACGTGAAATCAGATTTCAGCACTTAATACTTAAAAAAATCAAATGCCACATTATTCTCTTTCTTTTTAAATCTATAGCTACTAAATACATATGCCATTGAATGCCTTGCTGTTATGCTATAAAAAAAAGTATTGAAATTGATTTGTGGTTTTTTTTTAAAATTAGAAATTTGAGTTTAGGGTTTAATGTTGGTTGATTGTTCATTATACTAATGTGGTTTGAGATTGAGTCAACAAGTGAAATTGTAAAAGTTGTTTTTTGTGTGTTGTTGTTAAATTGCAAAATTTGTTTTATTTTTTGCTTATTTGATTATTGTTGTTTCTAGTATCTATGATATGTCAACACGAAAACATATTCCTGGAAGTGAAAAAATGAGGAAGAAAAAAAGATACGATCAATTAACTCAATCTATAAGGGTGTGTTTGGTAACCAAATTAAGCTCTTAATTTGGAACATTTTAAGATATTATAAAATTAAGCTTGTTTGATAAGGAAATATCAAATCACTTAAACAATTAAGGATGTCTTAAAAATAACTATTAATTTTAAGCTATGAGTGGGTGTCTTAACAAGGTAAGAGGGGAAAAGAGAAAAAAAGGGAATGAGTTCAAATCCATCTATCAACATATTTTATATTTTATACCTAAAACTTTCTTCTGTTTTGATATTTTATTCTCTCATATAAACTATATTTAAAGTTTTTTTTTTCGAATATATTTTATTTCTAATTATAGGCCATGTTTAAAATACTTAATTTTTTTTAATATTCTTTTCTCACAAAGTTTACTCAAGTTGAGTAAAAAAAATCAAACTAACATTTATTATGGGACTAATGAATTATCATTAAAAAATATTTAAATACTATTTTGCTTGTTCTAATTAAAAAAATAGTTTGGTAATTAAACTCATAATATTTATTTTATAAATGATAATTTATTTATTTTGTATTTTTTTAACTATTGGAATATAATTTTTGTTATTTTAAAAAATAAGACTATTTATTTGGAAATATATGAAGGAAAATATAAGTGAGAAGAAAATGTTTTAAACAAAATATAGAGTGTTAGTTGAAATTTTGATTAAATTCAGATATATGTGACTTGTCATTACCAAACAAATATAAACTCTTAAAATTCAGCAACTTAATGATTTCAGCTCTTTTTTTTCAGCTCTACTTTTTCAGAGCTTAATTTTCAGTTTGCCAAACATGCCCTAAGTGGTTCTTTTAACAAGTATTTTACATGTAATAAGTCATCTGAAGGGGATCTATTCCCGTTGACAATGTAGTGAGCGAGGAACTGGTAGATGTCTAGTGTTAATCATGAGGAAGAAGGAGGGATCAATAATGATATTCCTATGGATTACAATGAAAAAATAGAACCTCTAAATTTATATGATCCAAACAATTGAAAGTTACTCAATCAAGATATCATTGACTTAATAATTGAGAAGGGGCCTATAAGAGTTGATATAGAAGACTTTGCATATCCTAAAGATAATGCAAATCGACATTTTTGTAATTCACTTTATACTCGTTGCTTGCCCAATAGAGAGGAACACGATATGAAATAGCTAGTATGTTCTCAATCTTTTGATAAAGTGTTCTGCTTTTGTTGTAAGCTTTTTAAGGACAAAGATAGAGATTTTGGATTGGTTAGTAAAGGATTTACAGACTGGCATAATATTGCACAAAGGCTCAGACAACATGAATGTGGCAACGGGCACATGATTTGCATGCATAAGTGGATTGGGATTTAGATGAGATTAAAGCATAAACAAACTATTGACAAAAGTGTGTAAGAGCAAATTACGACAGAAAATAACATAAAAAGACAAGTTTTGATACGAGTGATTGATTTTGTCAAAAGTCTTGCAAATAATTTAGCATTTAGAGGAAGCAAGGAGAAGATCTATGAGGAAGGCAATGGATTTTTTTAAGTTTGATTGAGACGATTGCAGAGTTTGATCCTGTGATGCAGGAGCACTTGCAGCGTATTCAAAGCAATGAAACGCAATATCATTATCTAAGCCACAACATTCAAAATGAATTGATTCAAATTTTGGCTAATGAGGCGAAAAGTGTAATTCTTAAAAAGATAAAGATAACAAAATATTTTTCAGTTATACTCGATTGTACCCCTGATGTTGGTAATGATGAACAAATGTCCTTGGTATTTGTTGTGTAGATGTCGCATGTGTTCCGATTACAGTGGAAGAGTTCTTTTGGGGGATTATAAAGGTTGATGACACAACAGGATTGGGCCTTTGCTTAGAATTGGAAAATGCTTTATTTGACTTGGGCTTGAAGATTGATGACATTTGAGGGCAAGGATATGATAATGGTGCTAATATGAAAGGTCATAAAAAGGTGTACAAAGTAGATTGCTCAAGGACAACCCAAGAGCATTTTACACACCTTGTGGATGTCATAGTTCGCTTTTTGTGATATGGCAAAGTCATCTACTAAGGCAAAAAGTTATTTCAGTGTGGTTCAACGCCTTAACACACTTTTTTTCATCCTCAACAAAGCGGTGGGATGTTTTTAAAAGGCATGTGGATGGTCTTACACTTAAACCTTTATCACAAACACGTTGGGAGAGGCATATTGAAAGTGTCAAACCAATCAAATTAAATGCCTTAAAAATCAGAGATGCTTGGTTTAATTTAGCTAGTTCATGTGAAGATCCCAAAACTTCAAGTGAAGCTGAATCTCTAGCTACACCTGAATTTGGAAGCTTTTAATTTCTGGTTAGCACGATAATATGGTATATAGTGTTATCAGTAGTTAATAATGTGAGCAAGATTTTTCAGAATGAGGATATGCATATTGATGTTTCTATAGATCAATTAAAGGCGCTTGTCTCTTATTATCATGAATATAGAGTAATGGTTTCAATGATGCCATAACTGAAGCTCAAGAACTTGCTCAAAAAAAATGGATATAGAACCAATTTTTCCTGAAAAAGACTTGTTCATAGAAAAAGACATTTTGATGAGGCTTCAAGTGAGGAGGTTATGTTTTCTGAGAAAGAAATTTTTTGGATAAAATACTTCATGTGCATCGTTGATATAGCTCTTGCTTCATTTGATGAGAGATTCAAGCAATTTTGTGAGTATGAAAAGAATTTTGGTTTCTTATTTGATTTGAAGAAGTGCACATATGATGAAGTTTTGAAAAATTCGTGTAAAAATCTTTCAAATATATTGACACATAAGGAACAAGTTGATATCAATGGTGATCATTTGTTTATGGAGTTGCAACTTGTTAAACATGTTTTGCCATCGGACGTCAAAGGATCAAAGCAAATGTTGAACTACTTGATGCGAAACAATGGATGTTTTCCCAACATGGAGATTGCTTATCGAATTTTGTTGATTATTCCGGTTACAGTTGCATCCGGTGAAAGAAGTTTTTTGAAGTTAAAGTTGATAAAAATTTATCTTCGAAGTACGATGTCTCAATAAAGGCTAAATGGGCTAGCTTTGATATCGATCGAGAAAAATATAGTTGATAAAGTTGATTATTCAACTTTGACTCATGATTTTGCTTCTAAATATGCTAGGAGAAATGTGTTTATATAGTTTCATATAAGGATATTATGATATATCATATTTTTATTTAGTATGAAATATTGTTACTTACTAAATTGGTAATGACCGTTTTTTTATTTATTTGGTTAAACGTTACATACTTGAAAGAAGGGGCCCCGCCGAAAAAGTTAGTATAGGGTTACAAATTTTACAGGATCGGTCCTGAGCTTTCTCTAGTTTAAAGTTGGTGAAAGTTTCGGATTCTTGCCTCCCGGCTCCAGGGATTCATGTTTCTAGTTGTTGCCGATTCTTTTTCCAAGTTTTTTATTTTGAAAATTGGCATTTATTTTGAAATAGAAGAGAATAAAAGTGTCAATTTATTATGGGACGGAGGAAGTATATGATTTCATCCTATATGTAGATGCCAATCTTCACATTGAATGTGAAACTTGGAATTGTGTTGGGGAAAGTTTTTAGTTACCCTTCTCAGGTTGTGATTTGGAAAGGAAAATAAATAATTGAATCATCTTATTTCTAGCAAGGAAAATAATAATGTGAGAGTTTTTTTTTTTGAACCAGGACGGCACCTGGAAAATTTTATTAACTAATAAATAAAAAGTATATCAACGAGAGGGATTAAAAACCCAACTCTAAAGCCAAAAATAAAACAAACTAGCCTAATCCAACCTAAAACAACTCCACACAAGCCCAACCAAAGAGCCAAGCAAACCCAACATAAAACCACAATGCCTAATCCAAAGCCAAACCCATTCGCCCAAAACCAGATCTTGCTCGACCGAGCACCACCTATAACCAAGGTTCTAAAAAGCGCTAGGCGGATGCTAGGCGGCGGAGCCGGGCCTAGCGCCTAGGCGGGGACTAGTCGGGATTAGTCGGGACCTAGGTGGGGCTTAGAACTAGGCATTGGAGAGGGGCCTAGTGCCTAGGCGGGGCCTAGGCGCCCTTAGGCGGGGTCTTTTAGAACACTGCCTATAACACTGCCGAGCACCTTTATGTCGTAGCTATAGAAAAGTTCCAAAACTTGCTCGACCGAGTTCCACGGCCGAGCACTTTTACGCCGTAAATCCACTTTTTATGCCAGGGCTTGCTCGGCCGAGCACCCTATATGACTCGGCCGAGCGCGTTTATGTCGTAGCTCCATAAAAATAAAAACAATTCGCATGGGCATGTTCCTTATTTTTTTTTTTTTTTTTTTTTTTTTTTTTTTTTTTTTTTTTTTTTTAGGCTTGCCCATCTCGAGTCAAGCCCCCTTTTTTTTATGTAAGTCAATTTACTAACAAGTCCATCAATTCTCTGAAATTCCCTTAAAATCCCCCCAGAGGCGCCTAATATTAACTAGGGAGGGATAATCATCCACTCTAACCACTGGGGGGGGGCATGTTCCTTATGGCCATGCCAAGGCCTTTGCTCGCCGAGTCTTGTGATGTGCTCGGTCGAGCACTTCCTGAAACAGCCAAAAACCCGAAATCCATCCCATATCAATGTCGAACCACATAGCAACCGGTCTTGTCGAATCTCAAGGCATGTAAAACTTCCCCCTGGAGGTCTCTAGCATGCAAGTAATTCATATGTTGTCGATGAACATGTGCCACTGCCGCTAGCCTATCTGCAACTCCATTAGCCTCCCGTAGCACGTCTTGATTACCAAAGCCACCCAACAAGCTACTACATTCCCTTAGCTCATATGAATATCGCCAAGGTTCTGAATATAGGCCTTTCAAGATCCCCACTGCCACCATAAAGTCAGACTCCACCTGCATCGAGGACAAATGTAGCTCCCGACATAACCTCAACCCATCCCGAAGAGCAAAAATCTCTGCCTGCATGTTAGTTCCCATCATATAATAGTTGGAAAAGGCACGAATGAAACCACTCCTCCAATCTCAAATCACACCTCCTCCCAAGCACTCTCCATGAATCGATGACCCACCACGATTTTGTAATAGCGATGGGAACAATCATTCGTGTTGAGTGTATAGAAGAAGTACGCGAAGGATCCCATCTCAACGTTCTAGCCTTCCTACGCTTTACGTCTGCCACCCTTAGCCCCAAACTAGACAGAATATTCCGGGCCTCCAATGATGGCTTCCGCTTTGGATTTAAGCAAGGACACATGTCCATCAAGGCCTGGTGAACCCCATCAATGATAGAACCACACTCCATCCGCTTCCCCTCAAAAACCATTTTACAATGTGCTTTCCACAAACCTCAGCAGACAAACATCATAACCCCCATACGAACCAAACCCAACTGAACCCTTCGAGACTGTCCACAACAACACCAACTTGTCCATAGATGGTGGAAATCAATATACTGATACCCAATCCCGAAGAAAGACGACCAATGCTGCCACAAAGATAATGCCATAGTCGAGTGAAGAAATAGATGCTCAAAAGTCTCCTTGTAGCCTCCAGAAGGACAACATACACACCGGGGAGGAATGATGAAACCCCTCTCCTCCAATATAGCATCAACCGAAGGCCATTATGTATTAATCTCCACCAGAAACCACTAACTTTGGTTGGAATGTGCTTGTGCCAAATCTTAGCACCCTAATCCACCAAAGGACTCTGTATACGATGATGATCCCACCAAGTTGCGGTCTCGAACTCCACCGACTTCGTCAATGTAAACATGACCATATCCTCCTTATCCATATCAACATGTACCCTCTGAATGCTAACATGCAAGTGACTCAGAATAAAACACCATAACTCATCAATAATAGCCAGTCCATCCCGAACCGTGAGAGTGTGATCCTCTGGGCTAGGACCCCCCCTTATGCGATCTCCGCAGCAATCATCCACCCAGAAACCAATATCCCCTCTGCCAATGATCTACCGACTACAATCCTCCAATTGTGGAAGAAAGTAAGATGTTGCCTTCCATACATGTGAGCTCGATTGTGCACTTCGCATCCCATATTTCTCCATAATAAAACGGGAACACAATGACGTGCCATGCTTTTCAACCCATGCTAACTTGGCCAACAAAGCGTTATTGACATCCCCCCATAGATCGCACCCCTAAACCTCCTTCTTGGATAGGCCTACAAACCTTATCCCAAGCAACCCATTGCGGACGTTTCTCCCCGCCACTACTTCATAGGAAGTTAGACAACATAACCTCAATCTTTTTAATCACCCCTTTAGGCACATTTAAAACCCCCATAGAATAAATAGGAATGTTACTCAAAACCGACTTAAGTAAAATCAACTTGCCTCCAAATGACAAAAGCCTCGCCTTCTGCCATTTATCCTCTTCATAACCTTATGTTCCACTCCGCAAAGTGAACCCTCCGAGTCCTCCCATTGAACAATGGAATCCCAAGGTACTTCAGAGGAAATTGTTGGTACGTGCATCCCGACCATTACCGAATGTTTTCCACTTCAAAGTTTCTCATCCTCTTACCCATATAGAAACCACTCTTCTCAAGGTTGATCAACTGCCCCGAAGCCCTTTCATACTTCGCCAACACACCCCTTAAACCCTCAATAAAACTCCTCCTCCCATTGCAAAATAGCAACTGATGGATATTATTTCTCTACCCACTTCTTGTTATAAAACCCTCGCAAGTACGAGTGCCAACTTGTAGCAATATACTATTTTAGGGGTCGAACCACAAGGACTATGTGTATGACCAAGTTAACTCAAACCGTATACAAAGGAAAGGTAGCCAAGGGGGGGTGGTTTTGATTAAACTAACCGCTACAAAGATCAAGAATTAGAATTAAACCTAGGAATAGCAAGTAAACAAAGAGAGCAAATTCAAATAGAGAGTAAAAACAATAATAGCAGAGGATTCCATGGATTGGATTTCATTTAATCACAAAATACTATGCCATTGATATAGAAAAATATATTAATTTCAATCTTGGGTTCAATCACTAAAGTCAAGATTGGTACGGTAAGACCGCCGGATTTCAATCTATTCATTTCTATTCAATCACTTTTCGCAAATCAAGTCCAAGTGATTAAAAAGGAAAGCTTTAAGTTTTAAAGATTTTATGAACCAAAACCCATTGAGTATCAATCAAGAACACCCAAAGATTTCATCATCTAGCAAAAGTCTAAGTCAAAAATCCTCAAATCAATATAAGACATTGACATCCAATAAGTTAAAAGGAAGAAAATAGGAATCAACCACACTTTAATCCAATAAACTTTTATGAAAAGAGCAAAGATGAACAAGACATCAATTAATGAGATAAAATAATCAATGACATAACATAAATGACTAAATTACTACCCAATCCATGAAATGAAGAGATTAGCTACACATATTAAGCATTAAATAAACAAAACTAATTAATAAAAACATAAAACAACTTATCTTGATTGAAGAAAATCACAAAAATCACAACTTTCTCTCTCTAAGTTCTTGTCTCCCTTTGTTCTTCCCCAAAATAAGATAACCCTAAAAATGAAAACAACTTTCTATTTATACAAAAAGGGAACAAGGCTGAGAAAAGGCTTGGGCAAATAAGCTTAAGGCCCTAAAAACAAACAAACAAACAAGGAGGCCCATGAAGAAGCAAGATACAGCTACAGACTCGGCCTCGACGCCGAGAAGCCGGCCGGCCAAGTGGCAAAGGGCGACCGCCCATGGAGAAACGGCGACCGCCGTATGGCCACGGCCTAGACTTGGGCGCTGGCAAAGGGGCTAAGGGCGTTCGCCCATTTGATCTCATCCCTTTCTTTTAATTCCCTTCAAGCCCAATTGCTGAGAAATTCCCACTAAGTCCTTCCAACATTTCCGCTCCACTTTTTCTACTCTTTTCTTCAATCAAAATGGCCAAAACTCACCCATTTTCCTGTCTAACACAAACACTAACAAACACAAATTAAAAGCACTTTTTACTTAGGATTTCACAATAAATAGAATTTTAGGGACATAATTTGGATGTAAAAAATACATCCATCAAATACCCCCAAACCTATCTTTTGCTCGACCCCGAGTAAAACACAACACACAAAGCTAAACGATGATTACTAGAAAGCAAACAACAATAAATAAAAAAATTAACCCAAAGTTTTTGTGTTGTCCAAAATGCTATAGGTTTGCCAAAAGGAAAGTCTCAGAAACCTCACCAAGCCAAAGATAGGGTGATAGTCATGAAAAAGAACTTCCAAACACATTGAAGCACTCAACCTTTAATTTCCATCTTAGCCGGTAATGTGGAAGTGATGTTGTGGATCATTGTTACCAACCTAAATTCCTTTATAGATTCGTTTTGTCATGTTCTAACTCAAAAGAGGATGATGATGCACTAATGCACAAGAAAGGTGTCCATAGGCACTCTTGCACAATTGCTAACCCGGTTAACTCATATTGGGGACACGGCTTAGGAAGTTCACTACATTACATCAATGCCTCAATACAAAACTCTTCCTTGGCCTCTACACAAATACTCAAAGATAGGGGGACAAGTTGAACAACTAAACATATTATTTGTGTCACGTAGGTACAAGAATGTTTAATCATTCTCGGAGCGGGAATCGGTACCAAGGGATTTTTTTTTTTTAAATATACATAACTTGATACTTGCCCCCATTACAATACAATACGAGATTTCCTAAGTTGACCAACTCAAGCCATGCCCCAATATTTATTAACCTAATGACTTGATATTAACAATTGTGCAATTATGTTCTAGCAACCCCGAAAATGACAAAATGATCCTATAAAAGTACTTAGGTCAAATGACAAGGATCCGGAAAAAATGAAAGTAGAGTTGTGATGGTGCGACTAAGGTTCAAATGATTCAATGTGCTTTCAATTCCCATCATGATAATACACAAAAAAAACAAACAAACAATGGCAACACAAAATACAACTCTCAATCATCATAGACTTCAATGGCAAACCACTACATTTAGCAAAATGGACAACATTTTTTTTTAAATAACTAACACTACTTTAAACTACACTAGCATAATGATAGCATGGTGGTGATAGCAGATAAAGAGCAAAACCAATCAAATGAGCACCCACACCCCCAAACCTAAATTATGCATTGACCCCAATGCACGTAAACATGGAAAGTAAAAAGGGCGGGTGTACCTCAATCAATTACTGGGGCGGGGGAAATGGAGGAGCTTGCTGGCTAAAGTATTGTTGAAGGAGACTCTCTTGGCGGGCCCAATGAGCTTGGGCATCCGCAGATTGTTGGGCCCTCCAAGCTTGGGCATCCGCAGATTCTTGTGCCCTCCACGCACGGGCCACCTCGAACTCGGACGCTTGTCTTTGATTCATCCCGCTAACCTCCACCCTCAATTCCCCGAACTCCCCCCTCAAAAGAGATAATTGAGAGCTCATCTTCGCTCTCCACGCTTCTTCTCTCTCCCTATCGGGACCCTCATCTCCAAACTCACTTTCCTCCTCCTCACTCTCTTCCTCTTCCTCGACCACTTTATTTCTTTTAGAGGACCCCTCCCCGCTCTGTTTTGGGTGGCTCTTCTCTACAAAAGTTTTCACATTAATCATTCCCGGACACTTCAAATCCTTGTTCACTCCCCCTCCGGTCATATTCACTTTCCCTTTAGCACACAAAGCGGTGATCAACAGGGGAAAGTTGAAGTTGGACTGGCTTAAATTACCCGCCGTTCGCTTAATTTCATCATGAATGACCCGGCCGGTATCAACATATTCCCCCTGCCATAACAAGTGCAAAAGCAATGCCCGCTTCCAGTTCACTTCATGATCATGCCCACTCGGCAAGATCCTTTCACAAATAAAGCGGTGCAAGAACTTCAAAGACCTGGGCAAATCACACGACTTTGCCACTTTCCCCTTGGCCACCACTTTTGGGTCAAGAGTTCCAAAAGTGGGAACAATCAAATCCTTCATAGTCGACTTCCAATTATTTCTGTTGACTGATTTCAACGCTTTAGTGAATTGACATTCCCTAGTTGGAGTGTCACTTTCCATTTTAAAAAACTTGTTGATCGTCTCCACAGAATAATCAACATTTTTGCTCCGAACTCGGGATTTCTGATCGTCCCCTAACATTATTAGCTCAGCAGCATTTGCATAGAATTCTCTCACCAAAATAGTAGACCCGACATTGAGAAGCTTGGCTCCGAGATGTTGCCATTTGTACCTTGCCACAATGTCATCAAGGTCCATTCCGGTAAAATCAAAACCCGGCTCAACATTCATTTTTACAATCTCACAAGACCCGAAATGGTCCTCGGCCATAGCTCCCACAAATTTCGATTTATCCATAGGTGGAAGACCCGGGGGAATGGGTTTGCTAGCTTTTTGCAATTTACTCATGTTGTCTACCAAGTCCCAGCAATTAAAATGCAAAGAGAGGGAGAAATTTGAGTCTTACAAATATTCGCCGGAAAAAGTTGCCGGAATTTGGCCGGAAAATCGCCGGAGTGAAAGGAGGTGACCGGAACAATGGAATATGGACTAGAGCATGCTTCCCTTCAAGAATCCTTCATTAATTCGAGCTAGGAGACACGAAATTCACAAACCCACCTTCTTCTTCCACTTGAACAATTTCTTCAAATGTGGCTTCAAAATTAATGATTTAGGGCTAAGATTTCGATTTTGGGGGAGTATATGGTGAGGGGAAGAAGATTTGGTGAAGAATGATGGAAGAATTTTGCTTTGTTGGGTAGATTTGAAGAGAGAGATGAAGAATTTTAGAGAGAGAGAAAGAAGAAATTTGAAAATAGGTAGAGGGAGGAAGGGCTGCTGCGTGTGACTGAGAGGAGAGAGAGAGAGTGTGAGCATACAAGGGTTTGGGCCAATTTTGACCGGTCAAGAAGCTAAGGGCGACCACCCATGGATGAATGGCAGGCGCCGTATGGCCTCGGCAATGGGTATGGCGCTGGCAATTGCTTAAGGGCGTTCGCCCATTAGGGTTTAAGTAGGGAAAGGGTGACCGCCCATGTAGAGACGGCGGGCGCCGTATGGCCTCGGCATGGCTTGGGCGCTGGGGAAGGATGGTTTGGCGTTCGCCCATGAGACGGCGGGCGCCGTATGGCCTCGGCATGGCTTGGGCGCTGGGGAAGGATGGTTTGGCGTTCGCCCATGAGTCCCAAACTTCTATTTCAGCCCAAAATTTTCTATTTTAGCCCCATTCAATCACCTCTCATCCCATTTTGTCCAAATATCCAATGATTGAGCTTAAATTCTGTAAATCACCACAAAACAAAAAAAAACACCAAAGCATAATACCTATTGATGCAAAATAAAATAAAAAAAATGACATAAAATTAAAATCTTTTTCGAGGGTGACACTATAAACACTCCCCTATAAACCCACAAACTCGGGGAGATCCTTTCGGATGACTCAATAATTCAATCAATTTAAAACAAACCTAACTACTCTAAATTACTCTACTTTGGTAAAATAAGTTGACCGCACCAAAGGTTGCCTACGTCCCCAAAACAATGAGCGGACTACTCATTGAAATAGGCTCAGGTCACCGTAGTTCAAACATTTCCCCTCAATAAACGAGAGGAAGACACAATTTAACTCGTTTTTTTTTTTTTTAGATAAAAAATACTACCACCCCCAAACCTAAATATTGCTATGTCCTCATGGCATGAAAACCAAAAGAAAGCAGAATTCAAATTCGGGAGGGGGTGAAATGAAAAGAAAACAACATAAAATTAAAGTCATACCATGTTGGGGTGCCTCCCAACAAGCGCTTTATTTTTGGTCGTTTAGCTCGACGGCAAGTCCAAGAGAATTAGTTGACCCCTTCCGGGTCAACAAGATCCACAACTTCCAAATCCTCATTAATTGATACACATCCAAAATAAGGCTTCACACGATGGCCATTCACCTTGAACAAGTTACCTGTTCCCAAATTTTTGAGCTCCACCGCTCCGTGTGGGAAGATCGTCACCACCTCAAAAGGACCCGTCCATTTGGACTTCAACTTTCCGGGGAAGAGTCTCAACCTTGAATTGAAAAGGAGCACCTTTTGACCCGGCCTCAATTCTTTCGGCCTCAAGTGTTTATCGTGGTACCTCTTGGTGCGCTCCTTGTAAGTCTTGGCATTAGCATAACTATCTTGCCTCAACTCATCCAACTCGTTCAACGTTAGCATTCTTTCCTCTCCCGCCGCATCCAAATTCATATTGAGCTCTTTGATGGCCCACCAAGCTCTGTGTTCCATTTCCACGGGCAAATGGCATTCCTTCCCATACACAATTCGGTATGGGCTCATTCCAATGGGAGCTTTGTAGGCGGTTCTGTAGGCCCATAGTGCATCATGAAGCTTGATGGCCCAATCTTTTCGGTTGGGTCGAACCGTCTTTTCAAGAATGGCTTTGATTTGCCGGTTGCTCACCTCAACTTGCCCGGATGTTTGAGGATGATAGGCGGTGGCAAGCTTGTGGACCACCCCATATTTCTTCAAGACCTTGTTGAATAGCCGGTTGGTAAAGTGAGTACCTTGATCGCTTATGATTGCCTTTGGAACTCCATACCTACTAAAGATGCATTCACAAACAAACTTTGCAACCACTTTAGCATCATTAGTCCGGGTGGCAATAGCTTCCACCCATTTGGAAACATAATCAACCGCAACAAGAATATACACAAAACCATGGGACGGGGGAAATGGACCCATAAAATCAATGCCCCAAACATCAAAAATATCAACAACAAGATTATAGTGTTGGGGCATCTCATTTTTCTTACCAATGCCACCGGTTCTTTGACACCTATCACATCTTTTGCTATAATGAAAGGAGTCCCGAAAAATTGTGGGCCAATAGAGTCCCGCTTGGAAGATTTTCCTCGCGGTCTTTTGGCCACTAAAGTGACCACCACAATGGAGGTCATAACAAAATTTAAGCACACTTTCTTGTTCATGTTCGGGAACACACCTTCTCAAAAGCCTATCGGGACAAATCTTAAACAAGTAGGGGTCATCCCAAATGTAATTCTTCACATCCGACCTAAACTTTCATCTTTGGTCTTTTGTGGAGTGGAGTGGCATCAAATTTGACACAATAAAGTTCACTAGATCCACATACCAAGGCTCATGGACATTCAAGGCAAGGAGTTGTTCATCCGGGAAGTTCTCATTCACCGGAATCACTTCTCCATTAATATTATGAAAAGCATGGTCCTCTAACCTAGATAAGTGATCCGCCACTACATTTTCGGACCCTTTCTTGTCTCTAATTTCAATATCAAACTCTTGAAGCAAAAGCATCCATCTTAAAAGTCTAGGTTTAGCATCCTTTTTGTTAATCAAGTATTTCAAAGCCGCATGGTCCGAGTAAATGATTACCTTAGACCCTAGCAAGTATGACCTAAACTTTTCTAAAGCAAACACCACCGCAAGAAACTCTTTCTCGGTTGTGGTGTAGTTCAGTTGAGCATCGTTTAAGGTCCTACTAGCATAGTGGATTACATGAGGTAATTTTTCCACTCTTTGTCCCAAGACCGCCCCAATGGCAAAGTCGGATGCATCACACATAAGTTCGAAAGGATGAGACCAATTGGGACTAGAGAGGATGGGAGCACTTGTCAACTTTTCCTTAAGCAAATTGAAAGCATTCAAACAATCTTGGTCAAAAACAAATTCGGTATCCTTGGCAAGTAGGTTACATAAAGGCTTACAAATTTTTGAAAAATCTTTGATAAAACGCCTATAAAAACCCGCATGCCCAAGAAAGCTCTGAATTCCTTTGACCGAAATGGGAGGGGGAAGTTTAGCAATAACATCTATTTTAGCTTTATCTACTTCTATCCCCCTACTTGACACAATATGCCCCAACACAATCCCATGCTTAACAAGAAAATGACTCTTTTCCCAACTTAGAGTCAAGTTGGTTTCACAACACCTTTTTAAAACTGAAGTCAAGTTCTTGAGGCAACAATCAAAGCTATCTCCAAAAACGAAGAAGTCATCCATAAACACTTCAACACACCTTTCAATCATGTCTGAAAAAATGGAGGTCATGCACCTTTAAAAGGTCGCCGGTGCATTACAAAGCCCGAAGGGCATCCTCCTATAAGCAAAAGTACCAAATGGACAAGTAAAGGTGGTTTTGGATTGGTCCTCGGGAGCAATGGGGATTTGGTTATATCCCGAGAAACCATCCAAGAAGCAATAGTAGGAGCGACCCGCCAACCTTTCTAAAATTTGATCAATGAAGGGCAATGGAAAGTGGTCTTTCTTGGTGGTGGCATTTAACTTCCTCAAGTCAATACACATCCGAAGACCCGTCACTTCCCGGATTGGAACCTCTACACCCTTGTCATTTTGAACAACTGAGATTCCACCTCTCTTGGGCACCACTTGAACCGGGCTTACCCATTCACTCTCGGCTACCGGGTAAATGATACCCGCATCTAAAAGTTTAAGCACTTCTTTTCTCACCGCCTCCTCCATGTGAGGGTTCAATCTCCTTTGCCTTTCCCTAGATGGTTTTGCCCCTTCCACAAGATGAATTTTATGCATGCACATTGAGGGACTAATTCCCTTGATGTCTTTCAAAGTCCACCCTATGGCCTCTTTGTGCTCACGGAGCACTATTAGCAATTGGGCCTCTTGTTCTAGGGTTAAGTCCGAAGCAATGATTACGGGAAGGGTCTCATTCTCTCCTGGGAAAGCATATCTCAAGTTTGAAGGGAGTGTTTTTAACTCAAGGATTGGGGGAATTTCAACCGATGGCGCCAACCTCTCATTGAAGTGGCCTAGGGTGTGATATGGGCCATCACAAGGATGATGTTCATCGACCTTATCTTCAATGGCCAACAAGTGGGAACCCACATTATCCCTATTATTATCACAGCCATTCAACAATCTCTCAATTTCCTCACAATCTCTATCATACGACATAACCTCATTGACACACTCTTCAACTAGATCAAGAAAGTTAACCGAATTCTCATCATCTATGGGGTTATGCATAGCATCATAAACCGAAATTTCGATTTTCTCATTAGCTACCTCCATAGACAATGTCCCATTTCCTACATTTATGATGGTGTTGGTTGTGGCCATAAAGGGACGCCCAAGCAAGATGGGTGAATCACGGCCATTACCTACACTCATCGGCATTTCTAACACAACAAAATCAACGGGAACAATAAGAGAACCCACTTGAACTAAAATATCCTCCACAATGCCTAAAGGTCTCTTGATAGAGCGGTCGGCAAGTTGTAAGGCCGTTGTGGTGGGTTTTAGCTCGGGCAAACCCAACTCAAGATACATGTAATGAGGCAACAAATTGATACTAGCACCAAGATCTAGCATAGCTTTCACCTTATTTGAATCCCCCAAAGTGATGGAAATTACAAAGCTTCCGGGGTCTTTCAACTTAGGTGGAAGACAATGTTTTACCACGGCGCTAGCATTTTCTCCCATTAAAACTTTTTCATCTTTCCCATACTTATGTTTCCGAGAATTGATTTCTTTAAAGAACTTGGCATAAGCCGGCACATTTTTTATGACATTCAACAATGGAAGGTTGATGTTCACCTTCGAGAACATGTCCATCAACTCTTTCATTTGTTGGTCCATCTTGTTCCTTAGAAATCTCCCGGGAAACGGTACGGGAGGTACATATGCATTGGGAGTTGGAGCATTGGGGGTTGGAGAAGTAGCAATGGAATTTTCCCCCAATTCATTTGTACACTTATCCTCAACACAAACTTCATCATGCATATCATTAGGGGAAGGGGAAGAAGTAGGAGAAAGTACCTCCTCACCTATTTGCTTTCCGCTCCGAAGTGTGATTATTGCCTTAGCTTGATGCCCTTGGCTTGGAAAAGTTCCGGGCTTGTGACTTTGGAGGGCCTCCGCCAATTGACCAATTTGGGTTTCCAACTTTTTAAGGGCCGCATCATGATTCTTAGATGCTTGTTGACTTTCCTCCCTCATTTGCTCCATGGCAATTTCCCATGGCTTCTTCTTTTGCTCATACGATCCGGAGGGAGGTTGTGTGAGAGGCTTGTTATGTTGTTGTTGTTGTTGATTACCTCCCCATGAGAAATTTGGGTGATTTCTCCACCCCGGATTGTATGAGTTGCTATAAGGATTATTCTGAGGGGGCCTTTGCCCATATCCTTGATGGCCATGGTTGAATTGAGGAGATCTTTGGTCATATCCTTGATTGCCTTGCACATACCCACCTTGCATGGCATTCACCTGTTCATTACCAAACATCGGACCATTTGGACAATCATGAGTAGCATGGGAATTTCCACAACCATAAGCACAACTATCATTAATTACATTAGCATTTGAAGAAGAAGCACCTTGCATAGACAATTTATCAATTTTTTGTGTCAAAATGGCCATCTGCCTAGCCATATCATCATTAGAATTCAACTCATGCATGCCTCTACCCCTAGTACCCTTTTGTTGAGAATTGGCTCCCAACATTTCAAAAAGCGATTGGGTCTCATCCGGGGTCTTGTAGCCTAGATTGCCCCCAGCCGCATTATCCACCATAGTTTGATTCGTGGGATTCAAACCATCATAAAAAGTTTGGTGCAAAATTGGCAAGGGAAAGCTATGATGGGGGCATTGCATAAGAAGCATCTTAAATCTATCCCAAGCCTCATGAAAGGCCTCTCCCGGATCTTGTTGAAATGTAATGATTTTTTGTCTAATGCTTCCTAAAAGGGAATGAGGGAGATATTTCCTAAGAAAAGCATCATGCAATTGTACCCATGTTGTTATGCTAGTAGGGGGAAGGTACATCAACCAATTCTTTGCCGCCCCTTTCAAGGCAAAAGGAAAGCACTTGAGCCTTAATTGCTCTTCGGTGACACCTGCTCTTCCCGGAAAACCCGAAACAGTCATGAGATATTCTTTTAAGAAGCTTAGGGCATCATCGGAAGGGAGCCCATAAAAGTTAGGCAACATGCTAAAATATTGCCCTTTTATCTCATGATTCTTTGCCGCTTCGGTGAGGACAATGCAAGAGATGGCGGTGTCAACCTTTGGTCTAAGAAAGTCATTCATGGTCGGGGGTACCTCTTCCGCCATTTCAAAATTTTCTTCTTCTTCCCCGGTGGAAGAATTACTCACCTCACAAGAATTACTACCTTCACTTAGTTCCTCAAAAAGCCCAGAAATCGAAGTATCTGACTCCGTTCCGGAACCACGAGTAGGAGTTAAGCTCCTCTCGAATCTATCAATGGCGTTGTTTGCTTGAGCCAACAAGGGGTTCAAGGAACGACGCCCAAACATAAACTATCCAAACTAACTTGTTCAAGATCACAAGTTCCCCGGCAACGGCGCCAAAAACTTGATGGATATTATTTCTCTACCCACTTCTTGTTATAAAACCCTCGCAAGTACGAGTGCCAACTTGTAGCAATATACTATTGTAGGGGTCGAACCACAAGGACTATGTGTATGACCAAGTTAACTCAAACCGTATACAAAGGAAAGGTAACCAAGGGGGGGTTGGTTTTGATTAAACTAACCGCTACAAAGATCAAGAATTAGAATTAAACCTAGGAATAGCAAGTAAACAAAGAGAGCAAATTCAAATAGAGAGTAAAAACAATAATAGCAGAGGATTCCATGGATTGGATTTCATTTAATCACAAAATACTATGCCATTGATATAGAAAAATATATTAATTTCAATCTTGGGTTCAATCACTAAAGTCAAGATTGGTACGGTAAGACCGCCGGATTTCAATCTATTCATTTCTATTCAATCACTTTTCGCAAATCAAGTCCAAGTGATTAAAAATGAAAGCTTTAAGTTTTAAAGATTTTATGAACCAAAACCCATTGAGTATCAATCAAGAACACCCAAAGATTTCATCATCTAGCAAAAGTCTAAGTCAAAAATCCTCAAATCAATATAAGACATTGACATCCAATAAGTTAAAAGGAAGAAAATAGGAATCAACCACACTTTAATCCAATAAACTTTTATGAAAAGAGCAAAGATGAACAAGACATCAATTAATGAGATAAAATAATCAATGACATAACATAAATGACTAAATTACTACCCAATCCATGAAATGAAGAGATTAGCTACACATATTAAGCATTAAATAAACAAAACTAATTAATAAAAACATAAAACAACTTATCTTGATTGAAGAAAATCACAAAAATCACAACTTTCTCTCTCTAAGTTCTTGCCTCCCTTTGTTCTTCCCCAAAATAAGATAACCCTAAAAATGAAAACAACTTTCTATTTATACAAAAAGGGAACAAGGCTGAGAAAAGGCTTGGGCAAATAAGCTTAAGGCCCTAAAAACAAACAAACAAGGAGGCCCATGAAGAAGCAAGACAGCAGCAGCACCTGGCCTTGGACGCTGAGGAAGCTGGCCGGCCAAGTGGCAAAGGGCGACCGCCCATGGAGAAACGGCGACCGCCGTATGGCCACGGCCTAGACTTGGGCGCCGGCAAAGGGGCTAAGGGCGTTCGCCCATTTGATCTCATCCCTTTCTTTTAATTCCCTTCAAGCCCAATTGCTGAGAAATTCCCACTAAGTCCTTCTAACATTTCTGCTCCACTTTTTCTACTCTTTTCTTCAATCAAAATGGCCAAAACTCACCCATTTTCCTGTCTAACACAAACACTAACAAACACAAATTAAAAGCACTTTTTACTCAGGATTTCACAATAAATAGAATTTTAGGGACATAATTTGGATGTAAAAAATACATCCATCAGCAACATATCGTCTGCATACAGTAAATAAGAGATAGGAAAACAACCACGGCCATGCATGTACGAAAGAAAAATGTTGTCCTCGATTGCTCTATGTAAAGCTCGAGATAAGACCTCCTGAACAATAATAAAAAATAGGAGACAAAGGATCCCCTTGCTTCACCCCTCTAGAAGATGCAAAAAATCCATGAGAGATGCCTCCCATGCGAACCGAATACCAATTGCCTTGAAACAACCTCCTTATCAAGTCCCATCACCTGTCATTGAAACCAAACGAAGCCAAGGCACGAAACAAGAAATCCCACTACAATTGATCATAAGCCTTGGACATGTCAAGCTTGAACAAAACATTACCCCCTGTGACTTTCTGATCAATCGTGTGTACCAACTCATGAGCCAAAGCAATATTTTCCTGAATACCCCTACCTTTGATAAAATATGTTTGCTTCGGAGAAATCACCTTGGGAATCACCAAAGCCAAACGGATAGTAAGGATTTTCGAGATAATCTTGTTCATAAAAGTGATCAATAGTTCTAATGAAATTCGGCTTCAAAATATCTGAGTTTTTGAATTTTATCAAAATTAAAAATATGTTCCCTTTCAATAAAGTCCAGTCAGGAAAATAAAAACACACAACTACGATAAATCAAAAGGGTTTATAATATAGGGTGTTGCATCAATATGAATTTTTTCACACAAAAAAAAAATCAATATGGATACTTTTGGCATTATTTATTTAATTTTAAAAAAAAATATACTCCTTTTGTCACATTACAAACTACACACTTTTCTCATAGGGTATCCCACTACAAACTACTTTCTTCGTCTCATCCGATTTAGAATTTTCTCTTACGACACATGAATTAATAAATATTAATATAATAAGAGGAGAGCATGAGTGGAGGAGATATTGTAAGTATGAAAATTAGTAAAATAGGAGAGATAATAAGTGAGGGACATAGTAAGGAGAATGTTGTTATGAGTATAATAAGTGAGCCTCATTGGATATAAAGATAATATAAACTTATCATTTTGGGATATCATAAGTCGAGTGAGACGCCCAAAATGAAAATTTGTCTTAAGTCGGGTGCGACGGAGAGAGTATATACTTTCTAAAATGAAAATGTTTTATTATTTTTATATTAATAAGACCCGCATATCATAATCAGAACAACAACTCATTTTCTCTCTCCAACCTCATTTTTCATACTTACAACACTCAATCCACTAACATTTTTCCTCAATTTCCGAGCAAATAGTAAGAGTGTAGTTTATAATATGATGAAGGGAGTATAATCTAACTGAACTTTTTTATTTATCTCCCACTTTATATAGATGAAATTTTATTATTTCATATTTATTTTATTTACTATTTTACTGGTTTTATTGATCTCCACATTATATAGATGAAAATATTAATATATAAAAGTCTTTGCTAACTTTTCGGTGTCACGTTTCTAAAAAAATAAATAAAAATTTTTGGTGTCATGCACTTTTCGACGAATGATCCATTATTTCATGTAAATTTAAGATATTTTTTTTGGGAGGGGGGAATTTTATTTCATTAAAAAACTGGATAGATTGTTACATTAGTTTTAATTGTAGTTGTTAATTCAATTATATCAAAATTATATAAATTATAAAAAGAACCAAAAGTCGATACAATTGTTGTTATAATAAGGCTACTAAATTCGTTGACTAAGTAGATGATTTTGTTTTAATTATTATTACTTTGTCTCTTAATGAACTCAAATGTAATAAATTTTTGTTTTAAAAATGTTTTTTTAATAAAAATCATTGTTCTAAACATTTTTTTACTAAATTTCTTTCACTATTTATTTTATTATCGTAAATTAAATGTTTAAAAGTGAATAATAGAATATTTATCTTCTTTTCCAAAGTGAATACTTCAAATTCAAATGAATTGTCCTTTTAGGATAAAAAATAAATGAATATCAAACTTTTGATTTAGGGATATGTTTAAAATATTTATTTTAGCAAAGATGCATAAATACACTTGATATTCCAAATTTTCAATTTTACAATTATATAATGAATAGTAAAATAACAAAATAGTAAAATAAATCATTTAAGAAAAAATATTTTAAAATAACAATTCATATTGTAATAATCAATGAAGTTCCTCACATCATGAAATGAAATACGTGTATACAAAAAGCTTCCAAAATTTATAATATTCATTATGTTGGTTAAATAATACTATAACCTATATATACTTTCATTAGTTTTAACCTTTTATTATTAATTATTTTTAGTGTAAGTTATTTTGGAATCATAATCAATATATTATAATTAAATAACATTATTTAAACAAAATATGTTAATATAATAAAATTTTGCTTATACCATGCAACGAATGAATGCAATACTAGTTATTTATTAAATATGCAATAGTGTAGCAAATTCAGGCATCGACAAAAGAGAGAATTCAAACTGCTACAATACTGAGTTTGTTTTAGCGTTGCAATTATGAAAATCACATTAAAATATATATAAAAAGCGCACTCTCATCAAACCATATTACCATAATTGTTGGAATTTTGATTTTGTAAAAGTGAGGTTTGACCGAATTTTGATCAAGAATTTCATTGGGTTCCATTTTAGGAAAATGGAAATTGATTGCATATTAATAATCTACATTTGGAGTAGATTAATTTGATATATTTATTTTCTTAAAATCAATTAGTGGTGAATGAGAAATTAATGTTCAAAGTATGCAAAATGAAATAGGTATATGAAGAGTGTATGGGATAAGGAATAGTTATCCCACATTGCTTAAATATGTAAAGTAATGCTTGTTTTTAAGTGGAACCATCCAAGGAAGGAGACATCAAGTTGATCTCCTTGGGCCAACCTAGGTGGACTATTGGGCCAACCATGCAAGGAGTAGCCCAATTGTGCCAGTTTTGTACTAGCTCAATTTGAACCACACCCGCGAAGCGCGCGAAGCCCGCAATGGGCGCTTTGAGGTACACACTTTGCACTTCGCATCGTCGCTAAGGAGCCTTAAACTTTTGACAAAAGTTGGCTCGATTCATGGTTCGATTCCGTCCAAGGCAGGTGGCTCTGTTTAGGGCTAATGGTTCAGTCCATGACGAGATAGGTTCGGTCCACAGTAATGGGCTAGAGGCGGCTGGACTAATGGGTCTTGGGTCGAAGCCCAGTTGGCGGTGGGAACAGATTCAATGGACTTGGTCCATGGGTCACGCCTCTTGGGAATGGGCGGGTCGGTTGGACTACCGGGTAAGGGTGTGACCCGCGCCTGTTTGAAAAGGTGGGTCAGATCCATCAGATCTCAGCCCTTCATCCGAATCTGATCCAATGGCCGAGATTCCACCAGGCACCAATAGTGCTTATTCCCAAAAGGCACCCCAACTCTTCATTACCTATAAATAGAACCCTGATTGACAAATCAATCCACAATTTCATTCACAATCACTTCTCTCTTCACACGAGAAGCACAGATTCACATATCTAACAGAGTTAACTAACTCGGTTAGATATATAACTGAATTTGGAATTCAGTCACAGAATTCAACGGAATTCTTAACAACATATGTTAGAAGATAGAGCATCTTGTTGCATAAGTCTTCTTCAAAGTCTGGAAGTGTCAAACACGAATTTTGTTCGCCGAAGTCATTAATTTGGAGTGCTCCTATTAATGACTGTAAAGTCGTTTCATCTTGAGAGAAGATTGCCGCTAATCCGTAAGCACCAGTGCAGGGCAATATCTTCTTGCGGAGATTGTGTCCAACACAAGACTCGACTTCTTTAATTACTCGGTTTGATTTAATTTCCGCATTCTATTTTATCTTTATTTTTTGCCCCGTTAATTATGTTATGATTCATTATTTATTTGTCATTTCGTTAAATTCAAGAAAGCCTTATTTATTGTTATATAGACAATTTTCCCAACAATAATAATGTATATAAATGAGATTGACACAAGAAATAAGGAAAAAATGAAAAGGGTGATGTGTTGTAAGTGTAGATAGTTGGGTACGACCGTATGAGAGATAATGTGAAGTACATGTATAATTGTTGTGAATACGGTAGGTGAATTCCATTTTTATTTTTGATTTTTTTATTACTTTGAAATGATCAAAATGTGTCTTTTTTAATATTATTATAAAACGGAGAAAGTACAATAAAATGTAAAACATTTTGAAAAAAATGTAAAATGAATTTTATATTAAAATACTCCCTCTGTCCTGGCCGAAGTGTCCCAAGTTTCTATTTTGGGCGTCCCATTTAAAATGTCTCATACCCAAAAAAGAAAAAAGGAAAGTTTTTTCACTATTCCACCCACTCATTCTCTCTCCTACTTTACTTTTACACTCACAACATTCTCTCTCCTAACTATTCCTCCCACTCATTATCTCTCCTATTTAATTTTTCATACTCACAACATTTAAACTTTTCTCTTTCTTACATCACTTTCCTTAATTCTCGTGCAATTGTCCTTTTCGGACACTTCGGCAGGGACAGAGGTAGTATAATGTAATGTACCTATAAAACTTTAATAAGCAATAAAATCTTTTTTATATACATTACTTCAAATTATTTTATGGTGTATTGGACATTTTACATTGAATAATAAGGTAGGCACAAAATAGTTACAAAAACTTATTTACAAAATTTTATTTGTAATGATTTTATTGATATTTTTAATTATAATGTATCAGGTTCACTATTAATATAAAAAATAAAATTTCGATAACTTATTTTGTAAGTAAAATTTTGTGATTTTTTTTTTATTTCTCTATCTGCTATTTTATACTCCCTCCGTCCCACCTTAGTGTAGTCTTCTTGCCTTTTTCGTTCGTCCCACTTTAGTGTAGACTGTCAAAATTATAAAGTTTTTTATTATTTTTTATTTGCCCTACCCCACTCACTCATTCTCTCTCTTCATTTTTCATCATACAATTTATTCACCCAACATACTATTAACTCCACTCATTCTCTTTCTTCATTTTCTATCACATATTTTCATTATCTTAATAGTATTCCTTAATTATTGTGTCCAAATATTTAATCTGCACTAAGGTGGGTCGGAGAGAGTATTTCCTTGTGTAATTTTCATAAACCGAACCATGGCGCAGGATAAGGAAAACGTAGACGAATTTCACCAATCAAAAAAGATAGGCACACCATGAAGAAGGGCCAAAAAGCATGTCAAATCAAATCATATCGTAGAATCTGTGTGACTGCTGCATCTTATCCTCTCTCCCTCTCCCTTCCGATTTATCTCTCTCTCTCCACCAATACCCACTCATCTCTCCGCCCCAAACAACAAACCGCCACTTTCCCCGAGAGAGAAAACCAGAACAACCACCATGGACAACACAGCGCCGCCGCCGCCACCGCCATCACAACCCTCCCCATTCCCACCACAGCAACCTTACCAGCACCTCCTCCAACAACAGCACCAGCAGCTCCAAATGTTCTGGACTTACCAACGCCGAGAGATTGACCAAGTCAATGACTTCAAAAACCACCAGCTGCCGCTCGCACGCATCAAGAAGATCATGAAAGCCGATGAGGATGTCCGAATGATCTCCGCTGAAGCCCCAATCCTTTTCGCGAAGGCATGTGAGCTATTTATCCTTGAACTTACTATCCGTTCATGGCTTCATGCCGAGGAGAATAAGCGGCGAACTCTCCAGAAGAATGATATCGCCGCCGCTATCACCCGGACCGATATCTTCGATTTTCTCGTCGACATCGTTCCCAGAGATGAGATTAAGGACGAGGCTGCTGGCCTTGGTGCCATTGTTGGGTCCACTGCTAGTGGCGTGCCCTATTATTATCCTCCCATGGGTCAACTAGCGCCTCCCGGTGTTATGATGGGAAGCCCTGCGGTGGGTCCGGGGATGTATGCCCAACCGCCTCCGTCTCAGGCGTGGCAGTCCGTTTGGCAGACGGCTGACGATGGCTCGTATGGGAGTGGTGGGAGCAGTGGCCAAGGTAACCTCGATGGACAAGGGTAAGTTGGTCACATCCTTGTTTCTTCTGTATCGTTTGAATTTTTGAATTTTTTTTTTTTTTTTTTTGTTATTTACCACTGATTATTTTATTTCAAATCCGATTTTTCCTATTTTTTTTTAATTTTTTTTTCGAATTTACTGTCAATTACTCCCTCCGCCCCACCAAAACTGATACTTATTTCCTTTTTGGTCCGTTCCAGTCAAACTGATACTTCCCAAAATGTAAGTCAAACTGATACTTCCCAAAATGTAAGAGAATCTTTACTATTTATCCCACTCATTCTCTCTCCTATTTTACTTTTACACTCACAACATTCTCTCTCCTAACTATTCCTCTCACTCATTCTCTCTCCTATTTAATTCTTCATACTCACAACATTTTCTTTCACTTTTTCTCTCTCTTACTTTTTTTTAATCCGCGTGCCCAAAAATTTGATGTCAGTTTTGATGGGACAGAAGAGTATATGATTATTTAATGGCTTGGATTAGTTTATTCATCTACCTCTTAAATTGAGTTTGGAGTTTTCTATGTCTAGCCTAATTTGTTGAATGTGCTGGTATTTTGTTCTGCTCCTATTTTGTTATTCCCAAATTACCATGTCGTAATTTAATAAAATGGGTTGCTCCAATTTGTTGGTTATGATGGGATATATGCTCAACGAGAAAGAATGCAGTTCGATAGAATTTGTGTTGTTACATATAGAATCTGGTTTCGAGAGAGGTTCTATAGGTTCATGTTGTAAATATTTACTTCCATTTGGTTATGCAGAGAGAGAAAGAGACCGAAGGAAGAAAAACACTTTGCAATCTTCGATCGTGGAGAGCTTAGTTATTTATATATCGCAATTACGATAACAAATGATGAAATTAATATTAATTAAGATACACAACGGGTCAGGATTAATCTATGTAATGTAGTTTTTTTATTGATTTAACAGTAAATTTTAATAAATATACGAAAATATTAAATAAGATACAAACGGGGGTTAGAATTTATTTATGTAATGTGGTTTGATATGACGGTTTGATTTTGTGGTTTGGTCTCAAACCGCGATTTGATTTGGTTTGATTTTGTCCGTGAGGTTCAAACCATAAACCAAATCGAATCATATGGTTTGCCAAAATTTGAGAATGAACCGAACTATTTATACTTGAAAAGCAAAGCAAACCACATGGTTCAATTCGATTCGATTTCAAAACGCAATTTGAATCAAACCACTTGCACCCTTTAAGCAATTTAAACTAGAAGCACGCTTCAAGAAGATTACAAAGTCGAAAATGTATCAAGCCTGACTCTTCCTTTCTTTTTTTTGGCATTGGATCATTTCTTGGTCAATTCTCTCCAATCTTGAATTTGCTTTGAAAAATATAATCAAGAAGCTGGATATATTTCTTAGAGTTTGTGTATCAGACCATGTTTCCAACTTGTTTTTGTGCCCAATTGTCAAACAAGGTTTTTACCTTATTTAACCGTTTGTTCTACGTAATTATTTGATCCTTTTTCATTTGAGTACTATTGAGCGAACTTATCACTCCGTTGCCAAAAATTCGCGAACAATTCAAAAGAAAAAAAAAACGACAATTAGTAATAATACAAAAGAAAAACTGTATAAGTAATAAACTAAAAAACTGAAACTGAAAAAGAAAGAGTAGTAGTGTTTAGAGTATTTCGGCTCAGGCCCAAGTATTCGATTGATCCGAAATTCAGTCACAATCCAAGGTCACTGATCCAAGTTGTTACTATGAAACCGAAAGGCAGCAAAGCAGTCCCACAACACAGTTGCAGACCCCCAATTCCAGCCAGTCTAAACAGAAACCAACTCCGGACAGCCTATGAAATCCAGACAACCTAACCTTCTGAGAAAACCACAACCCACACTCTCGATTTGCCTCGCCAAGCAAACACACACACACTGCTCAAATTAACCTTAACTTTGAGGGAGAGACAACTTAAGAACTTAGAATAGGGAGGCAATAAGCCACGAAGAAAGCAACACACGAAACTAATTCACTGCCAAACTCTCTCATTCTCTCTATTTACCTGAAAGAGAAAACCTCAATTGTGTGTATGAAAAACCGTGTGTTGTTGTGTCTGCAAGGGAGAGGGTGTGAGAGTTTAAATAGAAGCTGAAGGGATCAAGATATAAGAAGAAGAAGATCAGATAGGATACGAAGCTTACCCGATCGACCAAGTCATCAATGGCGAAGGAGGAGGAACTAAGCGGCGACATCAAAGGGGGCGCAACAAGCGGAAGAGAAGAAGAGTAAGTCAAGACAAACTCTTATCTCAAATAAGAGGGGCTGGAAACAAAGAAGTTTTTGGGCCAGACATTTGGGTTGCTTCATTTGTTGGGTTTCTCATTGTTTGGACCGAAGCCCATATAGAAATAACAACACTCTCCATCTTGGATCAAGTACCGGTTCGTGACACACCAGTGCAATTCACGATGCACTCATAGGATACACTTACTGGGCATAGTCATCATCGCCTTAGCCTTCAGCACTTGATCCAACACATAGTTAGAACAAAGTACGGAAGGCAAAAAAAAATCTAGTTTATTCATATCACGTATCACGTAGAAAGAAACGAAACTAGACACCCCAACTCACACAAAGTAAAGTAGAGGATTTTTGAAATAAAAATAACACAAGCATCAACACGAAGTATCAAAATTCAAAATTTTCAAATAATTCAAAAATTTTGAAACAGGTAAACACTTAGTTCCCATATCAGCATGATTAAAATTGGTGTCAATTTTTTCAAGATAAATAACATTTTTAGCAACCACATCATGAATGAAATGGTACCTAACATCTATATGTTTAGTTCTATCATGAAAAATAGGATTTTTACTCAACGAAATGCCAGATTGACTATCAGAAAATACTATCACTTTGTTATTTAGAAAACCAATTTCAAAAATTAGACCTTTTAGCCATATGGCCTCTTTTATAGCCTCGGTTATAGCGACATATTCAGATTCTGTCGTAGACAAAGCCACAATTGGCTGTAACTGAGATTTTCAACTAATACAAGAGCTACATAAGGTAAACACATAAGAAGTGGTAGATTTTCTATTGTCCCTATATCATTAGTATAATTAGAATCAACGTAACCGACCAATTTTATACCTTCATCACACTTAGTGAACTTCAAACCATAACTTACCGAATACTTTATGTACCTCAACAACCATTTGAGAGCTTGCCAATGGGGCAAACCTGGATTAGACATGAAACGGCTTAAACACGAAATAGCATAAGCAATATCAGGGCGCGTACTAACCATTAAGTACATAACAGAACCAATAGCATTCGAGTAAGGTATATTTTTCATTTGGTCTAGCTCTAAGTCATTTTGGGGACACTGCTCTTTACTAAGCACAAAATGTGAAGCAAGAGGGGTATTAACAGACTTAGCATCTTTCATAGAGAATTTACTTAAAATATTTTCAACATATGAAATTTGATTCAAGTAAATAACAGATAAATCACGGTCTCTGATTATATTCATGTCAAGTATCTTACTAGCATCATCGAGGTATTTCATGTCAAATTTAGCACTCAAGCAATTTTTAACATTCTCTACGGATTTAGAACAATGACTAATAAGAAGCATGTCATCAACATATACAAGCAAGAAAACAGGCACACTCGTATCATTCTTGAAATACAAACAATGATCATAAGCACTCCGCTAGAATTTAAATCTAGCATGCATTTATCAAATTTCAAGTTTCACATACGAGGAGACTGTTTTAACCCATATAAAGACTTTTTAAGCAAACACACATAATCAGGACAAGTATTATCAATATAACTCTCAAGCTGCTTCATATATATCTTTTCATCAAGATCTCCATGCAAAAAAAAAAACAGTTTTAACATCCATTTGTTTCATTTCCCAATTAAAATGAGCTACCAAAGCAAGCATAATCCTAACAATTGTGAATTTAACAAAAGGAACAAATATTTCAGTGTAATCTATACCTTCTTTCTGAGTAAAACCTTTTGCTACAAGTCTAGCTTTAAATCCAACACAGTCGAATTCATTCTTGACTTTATAGAGCCACTTACAAGAAACAATTGAACAATTTTTCGGTCTAGGCACTAAAGTCCAAGTATCATTAACATGCAAATAATTCATCTCATCATTCATAGCATCAATCCACTCATTCTTGTTAGCAGAATTTAAAGTTTCATTATAGGTTTTAGGCTCAGTATTATCAATAGATTCAAACACACTAAACACAAATGAAGTCATATCAAAATCATGAAAATGTGCGGGTTGCCTAGGTATGCGTCTAGGTCTATCACGACTGAGTTAGTACTCAGTCAAATCAGGTAACTCATTATGATCATTTTCAATATCTTCATTTTTAACATCAACATTTTGCTAATTCACAACAATAGGATTATCAACAGGAGGAGTCTCATTTTCAGTTTGTGCAACATGCTCATTCACAATAGCAGGAATAGGCACATAAGAGTGCTCCACCGTATTTGGAGCAGGGGAGGAGGAGGCACATTATTCAAGCAAGGAAATTCAGTTTCATTAAACACAACATCACGACTAATGATCACTTTGAAACCTGGTTCCCCACTTACCCATAATCTATACCCCTTGACACCCTCTGGGTATCACAAGAAAATGCACCTCACAATTCGAGGTTCAAGTTTACCATTTTTTTCTATGGGCATACGCAGCACAACCAAAAATCCTCAAATTAGCATAATCAACAGGTTTTTCAGAAAAAACAGCTTCATGACACCTACCATTTAAGGGAACAGAGGGCGACCTATTTATAAGATAGGCGGCAGTCATTACTGCCTCACCCCAAAAACGTTTGGACAAACCAGAAGTAGCAAGCATGGTTCTAACTCTTTCTAAAAGAGTTCTATTCATACGTTCAACAACACCATTTTTTTGCGGTGTATAAGGCACAGTCTTATGCCTTTTAATCCCATTATCAAGGCAAACGTTATCAAACCCATGATTGCAAAATTCAAGTCAATTATCAGTCCTAAGCACTTTAATTTTTCTACCTGTTTGATTTTCAATCATGACTTTCCAATTTTTGAAATTATCAAAAACATCAGATTTATTTTTCAACAAAAACACCCATATTTTTCTGGAAAAGTCATCAATTATAGATAATAAAAAATATCTATTACCACCTTGAGTGGTCTCACTAGCAGGATCCCACACATCAACATGTATATACTCAAGTATTTCTTTAGTCGAACAATGATTAGGATTAGGGGGATTGGGAAAAGATACTCTAAGTTGTTTACCCATCACACATGAGTCACAAAAAGGCATACAAGTAATTTAATCTTTACCAAAAATGCCATTTTTTTATTCAAAATTTCCAAATCTTTATTACTCATGTGTCCAAGTCTTTTATGCCACAAATCAGTTTTATCAACTTTAACAACATTAGCATAATCAGTCATAGGTTCAGCAGTGCAAACATACACGTTTCTAATCTTTTCAGCTTTGAAAATCACAAGAGACCCCTTCAAGATTTTCATGCACCTACTACCCCATTTTCCTTCTAACCCATCATTTTCTAAAGATGCACAATATATGATATTGTTAGCTAAAGCAGGCACATGTCGCACATCTTTCAGCGTTAAGCAAGAACCAGACTCAAACTTGAAACAAACGTTTCCAATAACATCAATTTGGCACTTTTTATTATTAGCTAAAGAAATAGAGCCATTTTTCATATCACTATAAGTATGAAACATGTTTTTATCAGGTGTCATGTGAAACGTGCATGCAAAATCTAACAACCATTCATTTTTCACATAATGAACATAATTCACCACAGTTTCAGTAACCATAAAAACAGAAGGCACATTTTCACCAGAAGCAAAATTACAGTCAATTTGCAAGTCTTGATTCTTCTTTTTAGGATTAGGACACTCTTTACAAAAATGTCCCATCTCACCTGATCTAGACTTACTTCTTTTCCTCTCATTATTCTTACTAGATTTAGTCTTATCATGTTGCTTATTCTGATTATTATTTCTTTGAGTAGATCGTCCTCTCACCATATTAGCCTCACCAACAATTGATTTACCCTTATTAACTCTTAATTCCAACTCTTTGTTTTTAAGCCCGTTAATCACAGTATCAAGCACAATATCATTCCTACCATACTTAATAGCAGATCTAACATCAACATAAGAATCAGGTATAGCATTAAAGAGCAAAATAGGAGTATATTCATCAATGTTCTTATCACCGATTTGCTTAATATCTTGCACAAGTTTAGTAAACCGATCAATGTTATCATCCATGTCTTTATTTAAGTCCTATTTAAACTGAAAACACTTTTCAAGCATATACATCTTACTAGGTAACGATGTTTCAACATATACTTCTCCCAGTTTATCCCAAAGCTTTAGTACTATCATGTTTACCAACTTTTCTAAGAACAACGGTAGATAAATTCAAAATAATCGAAGAATATGCACATTCATCCATTTCAACCTTAATTCTTGATTATCCGATTCAGCATATTGTTCAGTTACAGCTTTGAAAACTTTTTCTTTAATTAAAATGTCTTTCATTTTTTGTTGAAAAATTGAAAAATCACCTTTGCCATTGAATTGCTCCATCATATAAGCATTCATATTAGCAGCCATACAAAACAATGAATTTCAATTCCTAAAAACAGACAGAATATTTAAACTAAACAAGAGACAAAGCACCAGAAACACAATCGAATAACTCAAGAAAAGAAAATCGATTTTCTTTTTCTTACCCAAAAAACCTTATACTAGGTTTCTTAATTTACCGTTCGCAAATCAACTGGGCTCTAATACCATTGTTGAGCGGACTTACCACTCCGTTGCCAAAGATCCGCAAACAATGCAAAAAAAAAAAAAAACCGACAATTAGTAACAATACATAAGAAAAACTGTATAAGTAATAAACTAAAAAACAGAAACTGGAAAAGAAAGAGTAGTAGTGTTTAGAGTATTTCGGCTCAGGCCCAAGTATCCGATTGATCCGAAATTCAGCCACAATCCAAGGTCATTGATCCAAGTTGTTACTATGAAATCGAAGGGCAGCAAAGCAGTTTCACAACACAGTTACAGACCCCCCAATTCCAGCCAGCCTAAACAGAAACCAACTCTGGACAGCCTATAAAATCCAGACAGCCTAACCTTCTAAGAAAAACACAACCCACACTCTCTATTTGCCTCGCCAAGCACCACAGACTCACACTGCTCAAATTAACCTTAAATTTGAGGGAGAGACTGTTGGTGTAATGCCCTAGGCTTTAGTTATGTTTAACTTAAAACCGTTATGGATCATCTTTATCGTTTAAGTTTATTATTTGATTATTATATATCTTGCATATTTATTGTAATAATCTCTATCCCTAATTATTAAGTGAATAATTAGTATAAATGTTAATGGATAATCATATGATGATTATATGTATAGAGATGCACATTAAATTTATGGGTACTTGTTAGAGAACAAGTGACTGGACTTGACCCGTATGAGATTTATGTCATGGTCAAATGTCATAATTAAATCTCATATGGTCACTTCATTTAGTCCCTAGACCTAAGATTATCATGACCTTACATATGATGAAAGTCATGTTTGATTTTAGTCAAACGATATCTTAACACGTTATTTATAAAGGCTATCTTTGGCATGATCGGATTCATGATGGGAAGGATGATAAGTCAAGATGGAATTTGTCCCTCGAAATAGAGATGTTTTGCTTGGGCCCCTCGATGAGTGATAATGATGAAAGTGTATGGCCATACCCCAATGCGATTGGATTATCATTACACTCAAGATCGATAAAGCATTGAACAAATACAAGTTGACGTGGACCATGACTTGTGTTCAATATAGCATCGTGAGACAAAGGGAGAAATGAAAGTGTACCATTGGAAACGTGAACTCTTACATTATATTAATTGGGTAGACATAATGGCTTGCTAGAGTCCGCTTATATTTTATGAGGGTCGATTTGATCGGACTCATTGCCAACATAATATAATCCTATTAGGTCACACACAATTGGAATGAATTAGTTAAACCAAAGGAAGAAATGATTGAGAGTTCCTGCATATGGCATACTTGGTAGCGCGACAAAACTTGCCAAATGGCACATGTCGCCGCGCGACATTTCTTGCCATAAAGATGGTTTGCAGCTTGTTTCCTAATTTGATTAGGTCACAAACTCTAATACTAATGTAGTATAAATATGAGTCTGTAAACCCTAATTGAAAGCCGAATTTTCTAAGGGAAAAATCACAACAAAGGTTTCTCAATATTTTTTCCATAGGTTTAAGAATCTAGCAATTCTCAAGAACTGTTCTTGGTTCATTCTAAAGTGTGGATACTACTAGAGGGTCTTCGCTCGTACGATGATCAAGGCCTAGAGTTCTATTGTTCAAGCAATCTGAAGATTCAAGTCTTGAAGATCGAAGTTTGTGATTCAAAATCACATTAATAATTGTTCGATAGCTCAAGAACGAAAAGCAACTAAGGTTGGTAAATTCTATCTCATAGGAATTTAATTTAATTGTATAGAACGGATCTTAGGGCTCTTGGATTTTGTGTTATTTAGATGCTAATTCCGCTGCGCATGGACCCATAAAACCCAACAGTGGTATCAGAGCTCCGTTCGTATGGTTAAGTTTGAATTAACATGCTAGAATGGTTATATAAATTGTTTATATGTTCCTTGCATGTTTTGTATGCGATAGTTTTATTGTTTTTGAAACAATATGCCTAAATTGTTTTCTGATTATGTTGAATTAAATCTGTTAAAGGCTGTTTATAAGATTTAATTGCTTTGTGATTAGAATTGATTGAATCTGAAAATCTGCAAACTGGCATCTTCTTGTGAATGTGTGCCCCAAATTTTGTGTATTGGAAATTCACGCGAGTTTGAAGACATCCGGTTTAATTTGAAAAACGGAGTCGCCACGCCATTTTGATTACCTCAAAACTTTGAAAAAAAGGTTTTATGGGTTCGGAGGTTAAGTTACCCCTTGGGAAGAACGAATCGTTGTTCACCCAAGGTGCCTTGTCGGAGCAAGTCTCCCAAGATTTCATTAATCGTGCTTGCTTGCGTGCTTTCTTGTGTGCATGTGTTTGAAAATAAGGGGAGGGAATGTCCCAAGTTATCTTCCGGACGTACAAACCATTTATTGGTTGTCGCTCGGGATTTCTTGGATTTTATGTATTCGGGATTTTGATCCCGTCCTCATCTTGGACTTATGATCATCGCTTTTTAACCTCGGGACTTGCGTGATCGAGAGAGGGACTCCCTTTTATAGTCCAAAATGAGGTTCTTTAGGAAGGAATGTCCTTAGCCCATCAATCCTACACTTTAAGACGGTCGAGCTCATATAGATGCTTCATACTCGTCTTAAGTGATAATCGGAGATATCGGGTTCAAGGTTATCCCTTTCTAAAGAGATTATGAAACCTTTAATGGAAGAAACGATGTAAAAATAAGATCTTTACACCGGTCCGTTCCAAGGTTGCTAATGGGGGACATGGGGGAAATGCATGTAAAAATGACATTTTAGTGAAAATATGACATTTTTAAGTTGCAAAGGATGCTTTTGATTGTAAAATGGTGCTTTTTAATTTAAAGAAATGATTTTTATGCAAAGGATGCAACTTTATGGGAAAAATAGCATTTTAGGTACAAATGATGCATAAAGACTTTATTTTTGAAAGCAAAAGATGCATTTTTATGTAAAGAAATGACTTTTAATGCAAATGATGCACCTTTAATGTGAAAAGGAGATTTTAATGCAAAGGATGTTAATTTTGAGTGCAAAAGGAATGATTTTGATGCATGAAAATAGGCTTTAGGTGTAAAGGATGCACCTTTATGTATGAAAAATGGTATTTTAGTGAAAAGATGGCATTTTTATGTATGCAGATACTATCTAAATTGCAGATAGACATCAGATTATAGCATGATGAGGGTTAGAATCAGATTACCAACTGGACAGATGAAGGTTCTGCAAACTGGCTTAAGTTGTCGCGTGACATAGGCTGCATATGTCGCGTGACATACTTGGCCACTTTGCAGGGACCTTAACAGCTGGGATTCTGAGAGGCAACAAGGCATTAATATAGCCAAGTTACTTCACCTGATAGACCCCAAAAACATGTATATGATCATTTCAAGGGAGTATGGAAAGGTAAAAGCCAGATTACAAGTGAAAAGATGAAGTTTCTGCAGACTAGCCAATGTTGTCGCGTGACATAGGCTGCCTATGTCGCGTGACATACTTAGCCACTTTGTAGAGACTTTACAGTTGGGATCTACAGAGGTAACAAGGCTTTAATATAACCAAGTTACTTCACCAATAGATCTCAGAGAGTGTGTATTTCAATAGTGAATACTTCAAGAAGGTGTGGATATGAGGGATCCACACTCATCTTGAGTGTTCATGCAAGAAACAATGTCAAACCGGAGTTTTTACATGAAATGATATGTAATCAGATGTGGATCTATGCAATATGAAGCTAAAGCATGCAACTTTAATCAAGATACATCATTATTAACACATTTAGCAAGTGGATCTCACATTCAAAAGGAAATAGAGAGAGGAAAAAGGGTAGAAAATCGTTACCCTTGAAGACCACGACTTCCTATATCATGTTAGATATAGGAGCCTTCAACAGCAACCTCCAGATCTGATGTCAAGCCTTGATTCCGTGAGAAACTTTGGTTCTTGATGTGTGTGGGAAGTGTGTGTGTGGATTGGTTGAATGGTGAGTGATTTTGGGAGGATTAGTGTGTTTTGGGGGGTATGTGAGGAGAGGCAATGCTTCTGGGCGTGTTCTCTATAAAGGGGGACTGAGTGGTGGAAGAGGGGTGTCCAAAATGAGAGGTGAAGGCCTCTATTTATAGGCTGCCTGCATGGGCTTATTATGTCGCACGACATAACAAGCCATAACCGTTTTCCTTCTAGAAACATGCAAGGTGGCAAGCTTCTAGAAGTCTTCATGGCCTATTATGTCGCACGACATAAGTAGCCACTTCCAGATTCTTCTAGAAACATGCAAGGTGGCAAGCTTCTAGAAGTCTTCATGGCCTATTATGTCGCACGACATAAGTAGCCACTTCCAGATTCTTCTAGAAACATGCAAGGTGGCAGTCTTCTAGAAGGGAATTACTCATAAAATAAAAACGTGTTTCTTTGGCTCCAAGCAGTCCCTTCTCCCCTTAGGTGGTTTGGAACAGTTCCGGAATTATTCCGGAACTCTAGGAAAATCCGGGGGATTGCCGGAAAAATTACCGGAATTGCCGGGAAAATTAACCGGAAGGCATGAGCCAGATTTGGGTACTTACAGAATCCCCTCGACAACGTCACTTGCAGGGCGAGTGGGGTTGTCGATAGAAAAGGATCCGATCTGGCGAATGCCGAGACGGATTGGGTGACCAAATTGGTCGAGTGGCTGGACCTTTTATGAAAGGCTACCTACGTATCCCGGATGGGAATCAAGCCAAAATCGTAGTTCGGAATCCACCGGGGAAAGGGGGTGTCATATGTGACAAATTGGCTGAACCTACAAGAGGCTACCTACGTATCCCGGAGGAATCAAGCCAGGTCGTAGTTCGAGCTTTTACTGAGTCGAAATGTTATTCCTTCATCATGGAATAACGGAGATCGAAAGAGAGAGCGAAATGTTATTCCTTCATCATGGAATAACGGAGATCGCGATAGAGGTCGAAATGTTATTCCTTCATCTTGGAATAACGGAGATCGAAAGAGAGCGAAATGTTATTCCTTTAATCTGGAATAACGGAGATCGCGAGAGAGGTCGAAATGTTATTCCTTCACCTTGGAATAACGGAGATCGAAATAGAGCGAAATGTTATTCCTTTATCTTGGAATAACGGAGATCGCGAGAAAGGTCGAAATGTTATTCCTTCACCTTGGAATAACGGAGATCGAAAGAGAGCGAAATGTTATTCCTTCATCTTGGAATAACGGAGATCACGAAAAAGGTCGAAATGTTATTCCTTCATCTTGGAATAACGGAGATCGAAATAGAGCGAAATGTTATTCCTTCATCCTGGAATAACGGAGATCGCGAGAAAGGTCGAAATGTTATTCCTTCACCTTGGAATAACGGAGATCGAAAGACGAAAAAGGTCGAAATGTTATTCCTTCATCTTGGAATAACGGAGATCGAAATAGAGCGAAATGTTATTCCTTCATCCTGGAATAACGGAGATCGCGAGAAAGGTCGAAATGTTATTCCTTCACCTTGGAATAACGGAGATCGAAAGAGAGCGAAATGTTATTCCTTCATCTTGGAATAACGGAGATCGCGAAAAAGGTCGAAATGTTATTCCTTCAACTTGGAATAACGGAGATCGAAAAAGAACGAAATGTTATTCCTTCATCTTGGAATAACGGAGATCGCGAGAGAGGTCGAAATGTTATTCCTTTAACTTGGAATAACGGAGATCGAAAAAGAGCGAAATGTTATTCCTTCATCTTAGAATAACGGAGATCGCGAGAGAGGTCGAAATGTTATTCCTTTAACTTGGAATAACGGAGATCGAAAAAGAGCGAAATGTTATTCCTTCATCTTAGAATAACGGAGATCGCGAGAGAGGTCGAAATGTTATTCCTTCAACTTGGAATAACGGAGATCGAAAAAGAGCGAAATGTTATTCCTTCATCTTAGAATAACGGAGATCGCTAGAGAGGATGGATTTTGTAAAGAAGTAGGAAGGACTCAATAATTTTTGTGAAGAAAGTGGGACGTACCCGATAATTTTTTGTAAATAAAGTGGGACGTACCCTGATCATTTTTGTAAAGCAACGGGACGTACCCGATCATTCTTGTAAAGAAACGGGACGTACCCGATCATTTTTGTAAAGAAACGGAACGTACCCGGTCATTTTTTTGTAAAAAAGGTGGGACGTACCCATAATTTTTTGTAAAAGAAAGTGGGACGTACCCATAATTTTTTGTAAAAAAAGTGGGACGTACCCATAATTTTGTAAAGAAACGGGACGTACCCTGATAATTTTTTGTAAAGAAGATAATTTTTGTAAAGAAATGGGACGTACCCAATAATTTTTTTTTGTAAAGAAATGGGACGTACCCAATAATTTTTTTTTGTAAAGAAAGTGAGAAGGACCCTAGGGTTTTTCTAATTATGTTGAGAAATGGAATTGAGAATCCTAGGGACAAAATAATAAAACGAACCACAGGGGTAAATTTGTAAAATAGGCCACAGGGCATTACGTCACTATCGAGGAGACAGGGGTAACTAAAGTCTGGAAAAACTTGAGCGTACTTCTCAATCTGTGATAGAGGTAGCTAAAGTTGGATTTTTGACAATTAGAAAACTGTCGCCTGGCGTTATCTCGTTATAACGAAAGTAACGGAGGCGCTTTTGGGAGAAAATGTTATCATTAGCAATTGGCACGTTACTTGAGCCTAGGGGTGATTTTTTCTTGAAAACATGGTAGGGACTGGGTCTGGATGTACATATGGAATGTGTTTGGAAATTGTTTAAGACGGGTTTCAAACTAGTGGGATCATATCACTTGGGTGCGGACTGAACTGCTGTTGTTGCTGAGATGTTGTCAACATGGACTAGAATTCCTTCTTGGGCTGAGATTGGGTTTAAACCTCGGGTCTTGATTAAGGTCCTTTTCTTAAACTCTGGCGCTTGAAGCTGATGCTGACAGGCTTTTATAACCAAAGCAGATATTGAAGTGACCAAACCTCTCTTCTAGGGATGGATGTGACTTATCGGAGCCCCGGTCCGAGGAAAAAACTTTCTGCAAAGCCCCATGTCTTACTAAAGCAAGGAAAGATCCTTTCATTTGGCAAAGCCCCGGTTGAATGAACTGAGTAGGCGAAGTGACTTGGTGAAGCCCCAGTCTGGTGACCTAGCAAAAATCCCAATCTGATTGGTACTGCGAACGTGATCCTGGGGTTAATCTACCAAGACTGAATCCATCTAAGGACCTACTGAAGAACTCGATGCGAACCCCAAAAATGGCTAAAGAAGCCCCAGTTTAAAGGAATGGCTTGGCAAAGACCCAACTTTGAAGAGTTCCAAGGCATCCCTAATGCGAATTGTAGCAGAAGAGGGAAAACCTATCCTTTTTTTTTTATTTATTTAGTCAATCAGTCAACCTTAAGAAGATGTGAAAGAAAAGATTTTAGAAATGTATACATGCAGGGGCATATTTTTTCGAAAGGTGGGAATAAATCCCGATTTTGTGTTATTTTGATGGCCTTATTCGATGTAGGCACAAAAACTCGCTTTGGGTTTGACTCTTTTGAGAGAGTATAAGCGTAGAAAGGTTGGTAAAAGTGTATGGAAGCCCCTGCTGACAGAAAATCAGTGTTTAGCACTATCTTTCCTAAGATGTAGAAAGAGAAGACTTGTCAAGACATCTGAAAACTTATTTTATTTACAACGATCACAAGATTGCTTAAAACCCTTTATTGATGTTCGGGTTATTCAACCATTAATCTCGATATGAAGAAAAACATTCTTATTAATCATGAGGAGAAAGTCAACCAATGTCGCGGATCAAGGTTGGCTGGTGTGAAAGAAAAGTTTGTGTATAGGGAGGTCATTGATGAGACCGGGTTTTCTGAAATCTGACTGTGTCTATGGGAGAGGTCATTTGATGAGACCGGGTTTTTTGGAATCTGACTGTGTCTATGAGAGAGGTCATTTGATGAGACCGGGTTTTCTGGAATTTGGATATGCTATTGACCGGACCATTTCTGGTTGCCTACGTTCCCCTCATTGTGAGGAGCTCAGGTCGCCGTAGTTCGGCCTTGGCCGAATTGATTTGGGAAATGGGATTTGTGGTTCCTTTAGTGAAAAGGCTCGGATGAGAAGATTGGATGATGAGGCGTGGGCCTCGGGATGATTCCTTGACCAAGTCATTCTTGGACGGTTGCTTCTGATTACTTCCTTTTGCATTGGGGGAGAAAGGATTTACACGTGCCTACAGGCTTATGAAATGCTTCTGGCTTTGCTTCGACCGCCCCATTGTTATCGACAACTTTCATTCTCTGAACTTTGATTTTGCCTGTCCGTCAAGCTTTTGATTGGCGGTGCTGGGTCCTTGGCCCTATCTTTTTCTTTTCTTTTTTTTTCATGGGCATTACTCTTTTTGCACTAAGATTTTTTTTTCTTCTTTTTTTTATGTGCAACCCTGTTTTTTGCCTAGACTGCCCTTTTTTTGGGATTTTCAGCCTAGCTGGGTATTACTCTTTTTGCACTACATTTTTTTTTATTTTCTGAAGCACCTGAGGGCCAAGGCGAGCCCCTGCTTGAACTTTCTTGATACCCTTGAGGTCTAAGCCGAACTCCTAGGTTGTTGTCGACATGGGGTCAATCTTTCGAAGCTGAGTGGCCTTTTGTTGTCCCTTGATGTTGCCGCCGTCATTGACTTGGTCAAAATGAAGGTGGGGGCATGATTGGGAAAGTGTATGGCTTGATGGAGGCCTTTTGTGGGGTAAGGAAAGTGTATGGCTTAATGGAATTAGTTGACTTTCTCACACCGATTAATCAGAATGTTAATTATTTCAAGAGATTATTCGTTGAGCAATGCAAATGATCATATAAAATAAAACAATTTCATTAAATGTAATGTAGGTGTGCAAATAATGTCTTAAGTCTAGCAAGAAAAGAAGAAGACTCTTTAATAGAAAATTAAAGATTGATTACAATGTCCGTAGAGGACTTGATTGAAAGAGAAAAGTACTAGAACCTACGAAGGTTGACTGAGAGACTATTTTTCCTTTTCTTTTTTTTTTTTCTTTTTTTAATCTTGCTTAAGGATAGGTAGACCCTAGTCTAGCTACTCTTATTTGTCGGACCACATTTCTACCCTTCAAGATTGGAAGTAAATTCTTGATGCTCTTTGATCCGAACCTTGGTCATTGACTTGGTCACCATTACGAACAGTCCGCCGGTTTTGGTCCATTGGGCGCTCAAGTTTGCCTCGCTTCGATTAACCCTTGGACCGCTCTCTTCAAGGCTATACGGTTGTCGGTTGTGTGGCGATAATGACTATGGAAGGTGCAATGCTCATTCATGTCGAGGAGTGTATTTGAGCTCTTTGGATGGTAGTCTACTAAGGGGCTCCGGGAGGCCTAGCTTTACTAAAGCCTTGAAGATTAAGCCCGTGGGTATCCCAAAATCATCAAAATGTTCTCGTTGTCTTGGAGGACCACTATTTATTGGTACCTTCTTGATGTCGTCCATTATTGCCAACGATGCCTTCTTTCCTTTACCGGATGTTGCGTAGCCGTGTTGAAAGTGGTAAGGTCTATAGCGGCGAGACATTTTCGAGACCGTAAGTGCTTCCGTGCACGAACCCTTTTTATGTAATCGTCAATGTAAGCGTCAAGATTCGACTCCTTTGTGGTCGATGCGCGAGATTGGTAGGGTGAGATGGCTTGAGTCGAGCGATTGTCGACACTTTCGCCGCTAGGCTTTTCTGTATTTTCTTAATTGGCTCTACCAATATTCCTTCGAACGAGCCAATAGGAGCATTAGGACCACACGACCCCGCCACAAGATTGGCATCAAGCAAATGAAACCATGAGTAGGAAGTACCCTGGTGGGAGAGATGACGGTCCGAGCATTTAAAGCGTGACCGTGACCGTAACCTTCCTTGTAAGTCAAACTTGAAGCATAAGAATACGAACCAAAGGATCGGGAGTGGTGAGACTCATAAGGGGCCTCATAGGGTCGGACAGTGTCGAAGACGGGGATATATGGCTCGTAATAGTTGAATACTGTGGAGTACCGAGCGCCGATCCAAATGACTGTTGAAGATATGAGGTTCGAGGCACCATAAAAGTAGGACCGAACGTGTCTTGACCACTGAGAACGTGGCGGAAAGAGCAATATGTATACTGTACTTGGTGAGCGAGGAGCAACTTGCGTAGCAGTGAGTGCGGAATTGGATGAGGAGCATTTGACCTTATCCGACTTCCTAACTCGGAGGAGAGGCAGAGCTTGGAGCCCGAGGAGCGAACTGATCCAAATTGGTTTGCGGGGTCATGTCAAACTGTCGGGCTTGGGAAGCCGCAACCGACCCATTCCAAGATGATGACCTAAACCTGACCGGGGGCCGTGAAGCGGTAACCGACTCATTCCAAGATGATGACTGAACCTCGACCGGCCGAGAAATCGGGGTAGCTGTAGCATTTGCTCTCTGTTGGTGGTGAACAAAGCTGGGTCTTATCTGAGGAGGTGAGGGCATCGGGACCCTGATGGCTTGGGACATCGGAAAGGACTGTAAAGGGGTAGTCCTTGGCAAGGGATCATATGTGGATGGAGGAGGGCATTGGTTATAGGATAGAGGAGCTGAAATTGCTGCATCTGGAGTTTCATCTTCTACCAGGGAACCATTGGCTTCGACCACTATCTGAACCCTATGGCTACGGAGCCCATCAATGATCATGGCCTGCTATTCCTCATGGGCCTTACGACTGTTTTCCAAGGCCAAGGCTAGCTCTTCTTCCCTAGTCATCTGGTTACTCATCAAATCGGCCATTCTGACTCTCTGAACTGACAAAATTGAGGATTCTGGCTAACTGTCTGAGAATTTTGCGCTAACAAGTCGCTGACCCGGTATTCTCGTCCACTTCTTTCTCGCTGCGGGAGAGGGATAGGCAAGGTTTAGACTAGGAGGTAGGTGAGGTTTAGACTCGGAGGTAGGTGTTTGGGCTGAAGGCTCAAGTAACATGCACTTATCGCTTAACTTTTGCTTAAAACACATTTTCTCCTAATCCTAATTGATCGGAAAAGATGAGACCTTGAAAAGACAAGATCGAAAATCGGAGATCGGACCGAAAAGGTCTCGATTAGGGATTTGACCCTGAAAGGTCGGGATAGGAAAATAGGAAATCGGACCAAGGGGGTATCGATTAGGGATTTGACCATGAAAGGTCAGGATAGGAAAATAGGAAATCGGACCAAGGGGGTATCGATTAGGGATTTGACCATGAAAGGTCAGGATAGGAAAATAGGAAATTGGACCGAGGGGGTATCAATTAGGGATTTGACCATGAAAGGTCGGGATAGGAAATCGGACCGAGGAGGTCTCGATTAGGGATTTCAGAGACAGGACCATGCAATTATGATTACATTAATTGTTCAAGTTTACTTAAAACAATGTCTTTTATTTATTTCTATTTGGTTGGAAAAGGGGATTTGCCCTTCTTTTTCGCAACTACTCTAGATCCTGGATCAGTGGGTTCCGTCACTACGTCTATAAGCCTCTCGTATTCCACCTGTATTTCAACCTCCCAGGGTGGAACCACCCCGGGTTTGAAGGACGTGCGTGCAACAGTTAAGCACGTAAATTTTCTGGGAGCCCCAGTCAGTCATGGAGCTGAGTAGCCCCAAGCTGCTAGGACTGCCAGATTAACCATAATTTTTCCTGGTGGAATTGCCACTGAGGTCGCCCGGTCAGAATCCAAGGAGGATTGAGCCGTACGACTGCATGGATCAATTTTCCAGGTTCCACTCCTTTGCTATTTTCGGGTTGTTTCCCGTTCAAAGTATGCACAAATCCCAAGATGCAAATGATGCAATGCAAGGTAAAGAAAGCAAGCACGATTAATGAAATCAGCGACGGGAGTCTAACCCGCTCAAAGGGAAAAGCTTTCTTTTATTTTTTTCAAATTTTTTTTCGAAAAGGGATACTAGTACGTGGGATTGTTAAACCACCGGTTATCCCAAGCCCCGGATTAGGGAGCGATACAGGAAGGTTAAGTGGTTTCCACCTATATACCTAGTATCGATTTTTGTTTTGAAAATAAAAGTTTTTCTCCTTTGGGATTTCCCCAGCGGAGTCGCCAAACTGTCAATGTGTGCCCCAAATTTTGTGTATTGGAAATTCACGCGAGTTTGAAGACATCCGGTTTAATTTGAAAAACGGAGTCGCCACGCCATTTTGATTACCTCAAAACTTTGAAAAAAAGGTTTTATGGGTTCAGAGGTTAAGTTACCCCTTGGGAAGAACGGATCGTCGTTCACCCAAGGTGCCTTGCCGGAGCAAGTCTCCCAAGATTTCATTAATCGTGCTTGCTTGCGTGCTTTCTTGTGTGCATGTGTTTGAAAATAAGGGGAGGGAATGTCCCAAGTTATCTTCCGGACGTACAAACCATTTATTGGTTGTCGCTCGGGATTTCTTGGATTTTATGTATTCGGGATTTTGATCCCGTCCTCATCTTGGACTTATGATCATCGCTTTTTAACCTCGGGACTTGCGTGATCGAGAGAGGGACTCCCTTTTATAGTCCAAAATGAGATTCTTTAGGAAGGAATGTCCTTAGCCCATCAATCCTACACTTTAAGACGGTCGAGCTCATATAGATGCTTCATACTCGTCTTAAGTGATAATCGGAGATATCGGGTTCAAGGTTATCCCTTTCTAAAGAGATTATGAAACCTTTAATGGAAGAAACGATGTTAAAATAAGATCTTTACACCGGTCTGTTCCAAGGTTGCTAATGGGGAACATGGGGGAAATGCATGTAAAAATGACATTTTAGTGAAAATATGACATTTTTAAGTTGCAAAGGATGCTTTTGATTGTAAAATGGTGCTTTTTAATTTAAAGAAATGATTTTTATGCAAAGGATGCAACTTTATGGGAAAAATAGCATTTTAGGTACAAATGATGCATAAAGACTTTATTTTTGAAAGCAAAAGATGCATTTTTATGTAAAGAAATGACTTTTAATGCAAATGATGCACCTTTAATGTGAAAAGGAGATTTTAATGCAAAGGATGTTAATTTTGAGTGCAAAAGGAATGATTTTGATGCATGAAAATAGGCTTTAGGTGTAAAGGATGCACCTTTATGTATGAAAAATGGTATTTTAGTGAAAAGATGGCATTTTTATGTATGCAGATACTATCTAAATTGCAGATAGACATCAGATTATAGCATGATGAGGGTTAGAATCAGATTACCAACTGGACAGATGAAGGTTCTGCAAACTGGCTTAAGTTGTCGCGTGACATAGGCTGCCTATGTCGCGTGACATACTTGGCCACTTTGCAGGGACCTTAACAACTGGGATTTACAGAGGCAACAAGGCATTAATATAGCCAAGTTACTTCACTGATAGACCCCAAAAACATGTATATGATCATTTCAAGGGAGTATGGAAAGGTAAAAGCCAGATTACAAGTGAAAAGATGAAGTTTCTGCAGACTAGCCAATGTTGTCGCGTGACATAGGCTGCCTATGTCGCGTGACATACTTAGCCACTTTGTAGAGACTTTACAGTTGGGATCTACAGAGGTAACAAGGCTTTAATATAACCAAGTTACTTCACCAATAGATCTCAGAGAGTGTGTATTTCAATAGTGAATACTTCAAGAAGGTGTGGATATGAGGGATCCACACTCATCTTGAGTGTTCATGCAAGAAACAATGTCAAACCGGAGTTTTTACATGAAATGATATGTAATCAGATGTGGATCTATGCAATATGAAGCTAAAGCATGCAACTTTAATCAAGATACATCATTATTAACACATTTATCAAGTGGATCTCACATTCAAAAGGAAATAGAGAGAGGAAAAAAGGGTAGAAAATCGTTACCCTTGAAGACCACGACTTCCTATATCATGTTAGATATAGGAGCCTTCAACAGCAACCTCCAGATCTGATGTCAAGCCTTGATTCCGTGAGAAACTTTGGTTCTTGATGTGTGTGGGAAGTGTGTGTGTGGATTGGTTGAATGGTGAGTGATTTTGGGAGGATTAGTGTGTTTTGGGGGGGTATGTGAGGAGAGGCAATGCTTCTGGGCGTGTTCTCTATAGAGGGGGACTGAGTGGTGGAAGATGGATGTCCAAAATGAGAGGTGAAGGCCTCTATTTATAGGCTGCCTGCATGGGCTTATTATGTCGCACGACATAACAAGCCATAACCGTTTTCCTTCTAGAAACATGCAAGGTGGCAAGCTTCTAGAAGTCTTCATGGCCTATTATGTCGCACGACATAAGTAGCCACTTCCAGATTCTTCTAGAAACATGCAAGGTGGCAAGCTTCTAGAAGTCTTCATGGCCTATTATGTCGCACGACATAAGTAGCCACTTCTGGATTCTTATAGAAACATGCAAGGTGGCGCCTTTCTAGAAGGGAATTCCTCATAAAATAAAAACGTGTTTCTTTGGCTCCAAGCAGTCCCTTCTCCCCTTAGGTGGTTTGGAACAGTTCCGGAATTGTTCCGGAACTCTAGGAAAATCCGGGGGATTGCCGGAAAAATTACCGGAATTGCGGGGAAAATTAACCGGAAGGCATGAGCCAGATTTGGGTACTTACACTTCTGTCACGCGACAAAGTTGGCTTGTGTCACGCGACATAGTTGGCTTGTGTCACGCGACAGAGTTGGTTTGTGTCACACGACAAACTTTGCCTGATCTGATCTGGGCAGAATCAGTTTGTTAATTTTTCTTGCTAATCTGTGATTATATTTATAATCTGATATGTTTCTGTCTTAATCTGGATGCTATAAATTTCTGGAAATTAAATTTATAGGGCTATGCTAGATTAATTCATTGTTTATGCATGCTTAATTAATTTAAATGTGATTTTATTAATTGTTGCGATGCATGAATTGTATGTTCTTAAGTGTTAAGGGCTTTGTTAGATGTTTAGTTGAAACATTGAATTGTTATCTCTTGAATGTTTAGTTGAAACATTAAATTTTGGTTTTCTGATTGTTTATGAGAAACAAGTCAGTTTACGCAAAATTTAAAGGAATCTGATTGTTTGTGAGAAACAAGTCAGTATACAAAGTATTGATTATGTTGCAAATCAGAGCTGGTGTTCTAATTGTGCATGTCTAGGAGAGTTCTGTCAGAGGAGAGATTTGGTACTTAAGTAGTCCTTGTGGCTCACCTATCTTCCTGGGAACTTACCTGGTGCGCGATTATGATCATCTTTGCTGATATGCTTATAATCTGCTTTAAAGAACCTTCATTTAACTTTTAAGTTCTTTATGCCAATCCATGATTAAAACACTTGAGACCACTCGGATAGTTTTGGGTGGGCTTACCATAGCAAGGTACTTTGATTCTATTTCGTTTGCGAGCAAGATGAGGAAATGGTGGTTCCTATACGTTTAAAGTGGATGAACTTAATTGAGTTATCAAAATGGTTTTGGACCCAAGGCATAAGATGACATATGATGTCTTAAATAAATCTCATAAAAGATCTAAGAGTCATATACGATATGATTGATATTTTTTACCTAATTAATTTTAATCTTGAGCGGTGCGCCATAGCGTACTTGAGATTAAATTAAAGTTGGATCTTAGCCCATTAAATTATATTATGCTTATTTGCATTGGAAGGTGTATAATTTAGTGGGAGTATTTGTGAAATACATGATTTGCTCTTAGATGATAAATGTGTTGATATTAATATGTGTTCATATAGTTTGTATATTTTGTTGTAGAAGTAGCATTACACAATAAATTGTGATTCATCCTTATAAAGGACAAAGTTCGGAAGGAACGGTACAGATAATTCTGATTGGATCAGAAGCCTAAAGAATGGTTCTTAGGCAAATGTGTACGTTCTTGATGAATCCATTTCTGCTGAACCTACTGCAAATGTTGCAAAGGGCAAATAAGAAGCAACATTAGAAACATGTTGATGATTCTAATAATATTGCTTGCCTTATAATTGTCACCATTTTTAAAGATTATTATGAAGAACCTTGAGCACATGGTAACTGCTTTTGTTCTAGCACAACGCACAAAGGAAATGTTCCAAGTGCAAGCTAGGCAAAAGATGTATGTTGTGGTGAAGGCTCCTAATGCATGAGATAAAAAAGGAGCAATCCGTAAATGTGTTAATGGTTAACACAAGAAAGGGGTTCATAAAGGAAGATTTTTTTTTTCCTTGAAAAAGAAGGGGATCAACACATTTCACCGCTCCCCCCTTGATGCACTTCACAGAGGCGCCTAGCTATGCTAGGGAGGGCAATGTCATTCCCTCTAACCACTGGTGGGGGAATCGAACCCATGACCTCCATGTTGGAAGCCATGAACTCTAACCATCAGGCTAAGACCCCGCGTGCCAAAAGAATGCAGTTTGCTGCTATTGCAATGAGATTGGTCATTGGAAGCAAAGTTGCAAGGCTTATTAGGAAGGCCTAAAAGGTGAAGAGGGGCAATATGATTGCTACTACTTCAAGTATTTATATGATAGATATTTTCCTTTCGACCTCTTGTTCTTGGGTATATGATACCAGATTGGATCCCACATTTGTTGAAAAATGTGCAAGGAACAAAGAATAGAAAGCTGCTCAAAGAAGGTGAATTAAACCTATGCGTGGGAATGGAGCAATAGTTGCTACATTAACCATAGGGACTTATGAAGTTACTTTACCTTGTGGACTAGTACTTGTTTTGAACAAGTATGACTACATTCCACATTTGAGTAGAAGTATTATTTCCGTTTCTTATATGGATGATGAAGGATATAAATTTCTTATTAAGAATAAGAAGTTTTATATTTATTTAATGATATGCCTTATTGTATTGCATATGTCATTGAATGATCTTCATATCCTTGATGATGAGAAACAAAATAATATTGAAGATATCTATAATATAAATGGGAAATCTAAACCGAATAATATGAACAACGCGTTCATATGGCATTGTCGGCTTGGTCAGATAAATAAGAAACATATATCTAAACTCCATTAGCATGGACTTTTAGACTCATATGACTGGGAATCATTTGAGGAATGTGGATCTTGTTTATTGGGATTATTGACCGAACCACCCTACACTAAGAGCAGTGGGAGGGCTAGTGACTTATTGGTCATTATACATGAGATGTATGTGGACTATTAAGCAGCATTGCTAGGAGAGGATTTTGGTGTTTCATCACATTCACCGATGACTTATCTAGATATGACTATGTCTATCTGATGAAGTCCAAAGGTGAATCGTTTGAGATGTTTCGAACATTTCAAGATGAAGTACAAGACAACTTGGTAGAACTATTAAGTACTTCGATTAGATCGAGGTGATGGATATTTGAGCCAAGAGTTTGACAATCATCTCAAAATTGTAAAATCGTTTCAGAGTTGACTCCACTCGGAACACTACATTGTATGGTGTGTCTGATAGGAGGAATTGAACCTTGTAGGACATGGTTCATTCGATGATATGTCAATTTGACTTTTCTATTTCCTTTTGAGGATATGCATTAGAAATAATGCGGTTACACTGAATTGTGTCCCTACTAAATCGGTTCCTTAGTCCCCACATGAGATGTGGCATGGAAGAAAACTTAGTTTGTCTTTCATGAAGATTTGGGGTTGCAAAGCTTATAAGAAGAGACTTGTCTCTGATAAGTTAGCACCAAATCTGACAAGGTTATTTTCGGAAATTAATCTTACAACCGCAAAGAGAACAAAATGTTTGTTGCTCTGTACGATTCGTTTCTTGAGAAATGGTTTCTCAATAAAGAATCTAGTGGGAGTAAAATTAATCTTGAAGAAGTTCAAGAACCCGAAAATAATATGGAACCAAGAGTAGGGACGGAACCAAGTTCACAAGGAGTTGTGGAACCGGTTCAAGATGCACAAGTCCATCGTAGATCGGATAGGTTGCAATCCGAACCCGAGAAATATTGATTTCTCGTATCGGAAAGTAATAAGGTGGAAGTCATTGAGAATGACGATCCTACTTTCGATCTTGAGGCGATGTCCACTCCTAATTTGAATAAATGGTTAGGAACCATGGAATCCGAATTACAATCCATGTTTGATGATCAAGTTTGGAACTTGATTGAGCTACCTGAAGGTATAAAAACTAGAGGATGCAAGTAGGTCTTCAAGACCGACATGGATGGGAAGGTGTATACTTTCATGACTAAGGATTGTAGCAAAGGGATTTAGGTTAATTCATAGTATTGACTATGTTGAAACCTTTTCGCTAGTTACAATGCCAAAGTCTATTAGAATTTTAATTGCCATTATCGCATATTATGACTATGTGATATGACAAATGGATGTCAAACGGCTTTCTTTGAATAGAAAGATTATTAAGGATGTATATGGTACACAACCCAAAGTTTTGTCGATCCGAGAAATTCTAATAAATATGCATGTTGCAAAGATCCATGAGATGGGTTGAAGCAAGCTTCAAGGAATTGGAATCTTCATTTTGATGAATCGGTCAAAGAGTTTGATTTCATCAAGTATGAAGATGAACCTTGTGTATGCATGAAATTCAGTGGAAGCGTAGTATTACTTCTATTGTTATATTACTATGATATCTTACTCATTGGAAAAACCGAAGTTTTGACACTTAAGACTGTCAAGTCTTGGTCAAGGAAAGGTTTCTCAATGAAAGATATGGGTGAAGCCGCTTACATTCTTGGCATCAAGATCTATAAAGATAGATCTAAAAGGATAAATTGGTTTGAGTCAAAATACTCACATTGACAAGGTTCTTAGAAGAGTCTAAGAAAAGTAACTTGTCAATGGGTCATGGTGTTTCTCTTAGCAATATTCATTGTCTTATAACAACTGATGAGCAAAAGGGAATGAATGAAGTTCCATATGCTCCGGCATTTGGATCTGTCATGTATGCCATGATTTGTACTAGACCCGACGTCTCATATGCTTTGAGCATGACGAGTCGATACCAATCTGATCCTGTTGAGAACCAATGGATGGCAGTTAAGACGATCCTTAAGTACTTAAGAAGAACTAAGGATACGTTCTTGGTATTTGAAAGGTTGGAAGATAATCTTGTTGTAAGGGTTACATAGATGCTAGCTTTCAAACTGACAAAGTTAAGTTAAAATCGCAATTAGGATTTGTGTTTATGCTTATAAGAGGTGCGGTTTTGATTGGAAGAATTCCAAGTAGAAAATCGTAGCCGATTCTACTACTAAGGCCGAATTTTAGCAACATATGATGTAGCTAAAAGAGGCAGTTTGGATCAAAAGTTCATTTAGTATTTTGGAAATGTTTCAAGTATCACTAGTCGGTGAAACTTTTGTTGTGACAATTGTGGTGCCATTTGTGCAAACAATGGAACCAAGGTCACAACAGCGATCCAAACACTCACTTAGACGTTTTTCAAAGAATTCATTAGAATGAGAAGATATTAAGATATGCAAAGTATCAACCGATGATGACATTAGGGATTCACTTACAAAGGCCCTCGCACAGGCAGAAACATGATGGTCATGTTAGATCCATGAGCATTCGATACATAGATGGAGACTAGTGCAAGTGGGAGACTGTTGGTGTAATGCCCTAGGCTTTAGTTATGTTTAACTTAAAATCGTTATGTATCATCTTTATCGTTTAAGTTTATTATTTGATTATTATATATTTTGCATATTTATTGTAATAATCTCCGTCCCTAATTATTAAGTGAATAATTAGTATAAATGTTAATGGATAATCATATGATGATTATATGCATAGAGATGCACATTAAATTTATGGGTACTTGTTAGAGAACAAGTGATTGGACTTGACCCGTATGAGATTTATGTCATGGTCAAATGTCATAATTAAATCTCATATGGTCACTTCATTTAGTCCCTAGACCTGAGATTATCATGACCTTACATATGATGAAAGTCATGTTTGATTTTAGTCAAACGATATCTTAACACGATATTTATAAAGGCTATCTTTGGCATGATCGGATTCATGATGGGAAGGATGATAAGTCAAGATGGAATTTGTCCCTCGAAAGAGAGATGTTTTGCTTGGGCCCCTTGATGAGCGATAATGATGAAAGTGTATGGCCATACCCCAATGCGATTGGATTATCATTATACTCAAGATCGAGAAAGCATTGAACAAATACAAGTTGGCGTGGACCATGACTTGTGTTCAATATAGCATCGTGAGACAAAGGGAGAAATGGAAGTGTACCATTGGAAACGTGAACTCTTACGTTATATTAATTGGGTAGACATAATGGCTTGCTAGAGTCCGCTTATGTTTTATGAGGGTCAATTTGATCGGACTCATTGCCAACATAATATAATCCTATTGGGTCACACACAATTGGAATGAATTAGTTAAACCAAAGGAAGAAATGATTGAGAGTTCCTGCATATGGCATACTTGGTAGCGCGACAAAATTTGCCAAATGGCACATGTCGCCGCGTGACATTTCTTGCCACAAAGACGGTTTGCAGCTTGTTTCCTAATTTGATTAGGTCACAAACTCTAATACTAATGTAGTATAAATATGAGTCTGTAAACCCTAATTGACAGCCGAATTTTCTAAGGGAAAAATCAC